>JAHWFP010219675.1:0-29035 GCA_023313725.1 Lithobius niger
CGTCGTGGGGTGTCTCGTATGCTGATATCATACAACTCTTACTGAGTTTTCCGTAATTCCCTCCTGGTTTCTCAATCCGTAGTCTCTACTGTTTTGTGGATGTTCCACCGCTTGGTTAAAAACGAAAATCTTGATCCGGTAAAAACTTAATACCATTCTAATTCGTATAAACCTAGCAGAGCATAATTTTCCGTAACGAAGAGATCAGGGGTTTGGTCAGGCTATAGCTAAATAATTGTCATGGGATACGAATGAAATTATTTCTAATACTTACATATTTTGTGCTGGAGCATATTTTCCAGCCAAGTGGCGTTGTAAAATCAAGTAATGTGTTAACCTCAAAAGGTGAATGGGTGTTGGTGTGTTTGATACGAGCATAATCGTTGTTATTTTCTTCCACTTGTGTTGTGTGCTCTATACGAAGATTACAGTGTACTTCACACGTTAATTACTTGCTACAACTCCGTTTAAACTTCGCCACCTTTTGCTACTACTTCACTGATATAATTTTGTCCCACCTGGCCTTATTTAGCTTACTGAATGTTTAATATCATATCAAAAACCAAAACTGGTAAAAGGGGCCGCTAAGTTGCGAATGGTTCGGCCCTTCAAAGGAGTGATATCAACATAACAAAACATTTGCCAAGTTAATCGCGCCGCTCAATAGTTCAAAGGTGAAATGAAAACTAGAACATTGATACTTTCGGTAGCAATGTTCAAGTTTTCATTTAACGGCGAAAGTATATTTGGTGTGATTAAGTTGGCGAATGTTTTGGTGTGTTGATATCACTCCTTTGAAGGACCGAACCATTCGGAACTTGGCGGCCTCTTTTACCAGTTTTGGTTTTTGATATGATATCACTCCTTTTTTTTAATTGTGTATTGACTCAACTCTACTACCGTGCAGAAAAGTACCACGTCAACAAGAAATTGGTTTTCAACAATTTGCTACTACCTTTTGCCTATAGGCTGAACCATTCTGAACTAAGTCACCTCTTTATGGGTTTTTTGGTTTGGTTTTAATTTTGTTGTGTTTTGTTTTATTTAGTTAGTTTTGGTGTTTTGATATCATTTCTTTGAAGGGCCGAACTACTCTCAACTTAGTGGCTGCTTTACCAGTTTTTGGCTTTGTTTATTTTGCTTTGTTTTTACAGTTGGTTTATTTTTCGTGAATTGGACGTGAATACAATTTCTTTGCAACGTTGTTTAGATTTATCGTGATGCACTAGTGTGTGTCTAGGCACGTACGTCATTATCCACGTTTTCATTGTCCAAACTTTGGCCGGCCAATGAGAGACGATGCCGACAATACTACAAATTGTTATAAGAATATTTTCGTACTTACGCGCCTTTCCACGCCATTCCCGTTACGCCCCCAAGCTCCAAACCATGAAAGGTACGTAGTTCGTATTGTACTGCACCCATTCGCCCAATTTCATAGCTGGAAGCCTTCCCGTTATTTTGGTATCGATGAATAATCACCCTATGGAAATTAACATGAGGATGAGCGTACTAGCTAGCTAGTAGCTAAATAAATAAATTTATTTATTTCTTGTGAGCCTTTGGCTTTCCCGTCTTTATTTAGCTAGTAGCTAGCTAGGAACTAGTAACACATTTACAACGTTATTGAGGGTCAGATTTTGCATTGAAAGCAGCTTAACTGGCATTCCTACACGAGTTAATTTTTGTCAGATGGGTCATTGCTCTCGATTTCAACACAATTTAAGCTTTTGTACCGCATTATTATTTTTCCCCAAGTACCTGAAATGTGCCCAACTATGCTTCAAGATATAAGACACTGACGCTATGGCGCCGCGCTACAATGGTTTACAACCTCGACAATTGAACTACTGGTGTGATGTTTGTTGTGATGATTGTTGCCTAACTTGGCGATACGATAAGACGTTGACGCTATGGCGTCGCGCTACAATGGTTTACAACCTCGACAATTGAATTGATGTAATGTTTGTTGTGATGTTTGTTGCCTAACTTAGCGCGATACACTAGCGTGTGTCTAGATTTGCTATTTACTTCGTGCGTATATTTGTGACGTAAGGTGTACTTTCATTAATAAACCTGTGCCACTGATTATTGGAAAAAAAACCTCAAAAGTGTCATTAGGAGTATTACTATTTTAATTACTAAGCTGCTAGTGAACCTCCTTCCTTCTGAACCCGGGCCATCCCTCCAACACATCTCTCTTTTTTCATAGACGACTCCCAACAATTCATAACCGTTGCCCGTTTCCTATATCAAAATCTCCTCCCCCTTCCGCCCCACCCACGAAGGAGGTAGGGTTTCCATTTACTTCCCTAAAAAGACCACACACCAGGTGTCCAAGATAGGGGAGCAGGGATGCGGTACTATTCAGACCACACAATGGAGGAATATGTGGAGGTTTAGGGGATTCGGTGGGTGGGCAGGGGGAGGCGGCAGAGCGTTTTCATTCCATTCTGCCCAGTAAAGTATTTCACTCGTGGATGCTGGAACAAGCTGAACTGGAGTATGTTATGCCACGGGTACAGCTAGTTGTTAAATAAAGCCCATTTACCGTTCCACCCTGTTCAACATAGGAATTATTTCTCGGAAATGTGCTGTTTCGGTCGTGTACCACATTAAAGTGCAAATGAGGGGTGGGGTACGTCATGAGTACGGACCAAATTTTAAAAAAATTCTGTGGTGTTAATGCCAGGGATAATCAAGTTTAAAATTTTAGTTGATAACAAAATCATCAACAAAACGTTTCAACCTTACACGTAAACAGGTTAGGCAATTGCATAAACCATGAAACATTTTTTGTTTGTTTTGCCACAGTTACAAAGGGGGGGCGAAGGGTAAAGTGGGGAAGGAGACGGCGAACATAAACAAAATTCAACAAAAGTTAAAAAACTTGAACGTAAAGAAACGAAATTCGTATGTAGAGTCATTTCATACCCGGGCAAACAAATGTGTATTTTTGTACGTAATTAGTTGTCCATAGCTGGAATTTAAATAAATTATTTAACTGCAAACTCAAAAAATCGAAACATGCACAAGCCCCAGGTGGTTTCATGTTAACGTGGTTTCAGCCATGATTAATTGATTAGGAAACAATGAATTCACTTTTACTGATGACCTGAAATTCCCAAAGGTTTACTACAACTTTTCCTAACATCATAACCTTAAGGAATTAAAAACAAGGTGTAGATCCTATATGACTGGAACATTTCTAAATTTCTTGATAGCTATAGAAAGTGCCCTAAATCGCCTATTTAACATGGGCTGGTATAATAAATCAGATAAAAAAAGGGGGGGGGGGGGGGAAACAAACCTTTAATTCATTTTTCAAATCTTACTTCTGTCCGGGGAAGGGGTTTAGCCGTAACTTTATCGCGAAAAATTTGGGTGTTTATGCCATCATTCACGCACGTGAACTGAGTTCGGTCTAGCATTAACGCAATGCCTTTATTTTCATTTGTCAGGAATTTAAGATTAGTATTTGTTTATTTAGTTTGCTTTATGTATGAAGCTTTTAGTTAATTTTGGTGAAGAAAATTTACAATATAAAATGTTATTTTATATCCGAGAGGGGAGGGATGTGATTGGGCCGCAGCTTTGCCAGGGTTGTTAATAGGCGATTTACGGTAACATCAATTGAATACTAGGCTTAAAAAGAAAAGTTTGGTATTTAATTGACGCTTGCTGCAAGTAGTGTTTCTATAGTTTTTCGAATGAAAAAGGGATCTAAGAAAACGTTATGACTAAGATTTGTTTTGGGATGTCGTTAGAAGAAGTAATTATTTCGAAAGTTGCACAGCTTGCTACGAAAATGAAAATATGTTACAAAATTGTGCTATTTAAAAATTGGACTACATTCGTGCGTTAAACTTTTAAAAGGTTTGTCCATGAAGATTGTTAAAGTAAAGAAACAACACTACGACTTTGCATAATTATTAAGTTACTTTTTTGTGCATTACTAAATGGCCACAGTAGCAGCCAGGTTGAAAATAATTACAAAACAGTTTACTAACTGCGGTGCTTAAAACCAATTTGTTGGATAGGTGGCAGTCGCAGTAATGGACGATATACGGGTTCCAGTCCTCTTACCCGGTCTGAAAATAGAAAGTTGGTTATTTTGATAAGCGCAGTATTCAACTATTGTAAAATAAAAGTTGCAGTCGGTAAAAACTTCTGTATTAACGATTTTTTGCTCATTATACCATAAAAATCTCACCTTTCAATATGTTTAAAAATTTACAGATTTGTATTATGTTTTTTTTTACAATTTTTTTTACAATTACAATTCGCTAAACGACGCAAGCAGATTCTCACGTTTGCCAAAATAGCCAACTTTTTAGTTTTCTAGACTTCTAGCTCAACTGTACAAGCAAACAAAACTCTACAAACAAAACTAACACTATAACTCAATAAATACATATTTAATATGAACTCAAAAACTGACAGGAAGGCAAAAATTAACTGTAATGCAATAACGGTGACATCTACTTAGAAGAGCTTTGTATGTAGGCTTGGTTTCCAGGACTAAGATGTATTGTAATCAGGAGAAAACATTATGCGTGTGGAGGTGAAATAGAATGTGTTCATGTAACTTGAATGAATTAAACTCATATTGTTGTAAATAACATGAAGGTAGGTCAGACGAGGCCGAATTGCATATAAAAAAGAACATGCGATGTACATTACTTTGTAAAGAACTAGTATACCTGGTGTAGCTTAATCAAAGGCAAGCCACTTGGAAGCAAAAGTCATAAATTAACTTCTTTACTTCTTTATTATCAGTGTGTGATTTTTGCAGTTGCCCTTTTTTTTCGTTTTCGACACTTACAACATTAATTTATCTAACATAATGTAAGTTAGGCAGAAATATGCTTAGTTGATTTGACCTGCATCAGAGATGGAACTGACCCATGATTTAGTGGGTCAAATGGGTCACATTTTTATCGTGGGTCATGGGTCAAGACCGTTCAGCCACCGACCCACCGACTGAGTAAGCCATACACTGTTAAAGGTAAGAACTGATCTTCCAAGGTTGATTTATAATGGAAACCAAGGCACTAAAAACCAATTACTGGTTCATTATGTTAGCTTAACATTTGATTTATTGTTTTTTTTAGGTTTAAATTAATGAACTGTAAGAGCATATTTTTTGCAGCAAGTTATTGCAACACTGTGTTGTGTTTATTTAGTAAATGCTTCTTTAAAACATTTGACTATTTGAAATAACATTGTATGCATATGCATACTGTATTTTTTTCATAGTGTGGAATGGGTCACGGACAGTGGGTCACATTTTGTTCTTTATCGGATGGGTCAAGTGGGTCGAGGGTCAGGGCTCGAATAGGTCATGGGTCGGAAAAAGTGACCGGCATCTCTGACCGGCATAAGTTTTAACTTACATTTTTGCTTGAATCCGGTTACTGTGATTAGTTATTTGTAAACACAAGGTAAAATACGTATGTGAATTAAAGGGGTAAATTGTGATGGATTATGAACATTTTTTTTTCTTTACACCACCTTACACAAATTGGTACCTAGCACATTCAACAAAAAATATTTTAAATATTTCTCCGATATTGCGACTACCTTGCAGGATTGCCTCGCCCGCCAATGTTGTCACGATGAATTAAAAGGCGGCTCTTTTAGAAAAATCTTTATTTTGCTCCTAAATTTCTATTAAATCCATACAGCAATTCGTTTTTAGGTATTGGCTAATATTGTGTTCCTGGATTTGAAGTCTTGTGTACATATTTTTTGTTTTGCAGTAACTTTTTTAATAGAGAACCACTATAAGGTGTGTATTCTCCACACACACAAAAAAAGGTTTATAATTATTTATGCTCTCCTGTTCATATGGTATTTTCTGTAGCTTATACCTAGCATCAGGGGCATACATAAAGCATGTATGTGGGGAGTAGACTACTAAAACTCATGCCTAACCGAAACACATGAACCCGAGCTTATAACTGACAATTTTATATTTTCAAATCAGTTCAAAAAGAATATACCGTATTATATGTTTATTAATAAATTGGTGTAAATTAATTAGTTTTCTTTACGCAGGTCCAGCGATTGTGGATTCATACATAAAAACATTCTTACTAAGTAGTTTCAAAAATTATGGGATTGTGATAGAATTATAACAAAGGTTATTACAACCAACAGGGCAGCTTAACACTCCTGAAGGAGTACATCAAATTCCGTAGGAACGAGGATTGACCAGCTGTAATTGATTTAGTGTAGTCTAATGTTTGATGAGTCGCATCATTATGCCATTGCCTATATTGAGAATGAAAATTCGGCCATTGCCTATATTCAATCCAGATCTTTACACCAACGCCGTAGATATTTTTACTAACCGATGTGCCAATTCAGCTACCATGAGATCTAACCAAGCATTCTAAAATTCCTTGTAATAATAATAATAATAAGTTTATTGCGAACATTGCTCGAAGTTAAAAT
This sequence comes from Lithobius niger, assembly GCA_023313725.1. Classification (NCBI taxonomy): domain Eukaryota; kingdom Metazoa; phylum Arthropoda; class Chilopoda; order Lithobiomorpha; family Lithobiidae; genus Lithobius; species Lithobius niger. The sequence continues at coordinate 6,460 of JAHWFP010219675.1, forward strand.
TATAACTTGTGTGAGCTACAATAATTGCATAGTGCACATAACACATAACACATAAATCAATATTTGATTAATAAATAGATACATACATGAATAAATATAATATATTATAAACAATTTATGAATTGTTAGTATGTCAGTTTTATTAAGTTTTATACCTATTTATAAGTACATCTATTAATATTACTTTTTAATTCATGTTTGCTTTGAAAATGTAACATATTTTTTTTTAGTTTGTTAAATGTGTATGGTATGTAATAATATTTTTTTTTCATGTACCATATGTATTGTTCCAACAGGGTAACTTAAATCTTTGTGATGATACTCCTAAATGCAAACTTTTTGGTTCATCATAAGTTTTATATGTATTTACGTAATAATTTTTAAGTATTATGATATAGTCTCTTAATTCAGTTATTTTTAGTATTTTGTTATAAATAAAGATGTGGATGGATTTAGATTTAGATTTAGATGGATTTATTATAAATACAAATGTGGATGGCAAATTTGGATGGATTTAGTAGTACACAGATTCATCGAATTGTTTGTGCTTTCATCACATGCTGTGGTACAGTGTTTTACACTCCTTGTTCCTATTGACCTCTTTATATGCGCTTGATTCCTTAGTATACATGACCTTTACAACCAGTTTGTATATTTTTTGTTTCTCTGCATGAAATTAATTTATTGCTGATACTGTTGGAGCTGTGGGATTGTAGGTCACTGCAATTGCCTTTGCAGACTTAATAATGCATTATTATTATTTGAAATAGCAGGTCCTACTTTGTTTCTGTTACATAAATAAGGACGCAAACCTATTTACATTGCCTTTTGAACTTATATGTCGGACTGCCTGAATGGGGATTCAAGCTTTGAAATCAAACGCCGTGGGTCCTATCGCTCAGCCATACTGACACGGCCAAAAGGAAACGTCCATACACAGCATTTAACATGCACACATGTACATGTAAACATACACTTTTCCAATCGCCAATTTCCAAATAGGTTTCCATCCATATTTATTTAACCCATCTTGAGCCATTGGCCTTCCGTCCTGTTTGTTTCTGTTACAACATCTATCCTCAATTGTATTGGGGCCTACCTTTATAAGCAGGGTCATCCTGGCATAAAACAAGGGTAATGAACAAAATAAATAGTAGCAATGTGCCCATAACAAATGACGCCTTCATTGCAACACGTCGTCTAATTTTGATGGCCTCTATATTTTAGACACTGAGCTATGCGGCTGTTAGGTGCGCACATCTTGTATCCTTACTCTTACGTTAAAAATCGTAAATCACTTTTCAAAGAAATTGTAATGAATATTCCTGTTAGTGTAAAGACAAGTAAGTTGTTTGATGTTTGTGAAGCCCTTGTTTGAACGATAAATCGTCCATAGTCAGTGGAAGCAGAGAGTATATATTTACTTAAAAATTAAAAGGAGTGCAGCCTCAGTTAGTCAGGTGATTTTGCAATAAGTAAATTCATTTCTGCCCTTCGTAAAAGAAAATGTTTACTGATGTTACTTATTATTTAGAATAAACAAATTTATTTAGGCCAAGTAGGCAAGTGCAGCGGAACATTTGTATAAAACAACTTTACCTGCTCTTCTACAGGCTTCACTTCCAGCAGCATGCAGACAGCAAGGAGTTTATTTTGGATCATTTAGCTCTAGCCTTGAGATACTTCAACATGTAAATCTGCTCTATCCATAGCTTCAGCAGCCCATTCAAGTGACCAACTGTTAAAAATTGACTTCGTGTGATCTTACTTGTTTATTAGATCGTTATGCTATTTTTACAAAGCTTACCAGGTTTGCCTCCTGTTTGCAAGAATTATGTGATTGTGATAGAATTATAACAATCTAATATGTTGGTGTAATGCTTCAAGGGAATTGAAAGGACCAGAGCATCTGACGTTATGAAAGTACCATTTCCTCACTACGTTTTTATTAATTTTGACCACTGCCAGCCCATCGCCACAAGTGAATCAGAAATGCAGCTGACTGTGCACTTTTAATTAATTTTTAAGGAACTACCAATGCTCTGTCAACGTCCAAGCCTTTAATATAAGCTATTTAGGCATAAGTAAGCCTTGGACAGTAATACATAATCCTAATAAAGAAGTTCTGTGAATAGTAAACCTCGATCCCCCTCCCCTCCCTACAAAAAATATAATTTTTACTTATGTCGTTCAGCCATATTTCGAATATTATTTCTGCCAAATTTCAGTTTTTGTAATTGTATAATTTTTACTTGAAATTCCCCAGCAAGATGCACAAGATCCACAAAGTAATCTCTACTGACGAGCGCATGTAAGGGAGAAATAGTCTCTGTAGAATTTGTTGGTGAAGCCTCTTAGGGAGGAGCACAAGGGGGCACGAGGGGGGGGGGGGGGAGAAAGGAGGTTCTGCAGGTCCTGTGATGGCTTTTAGCTCGATCTGCAAGAATTTGTTGGTCAAGCTTAAGGAAGAGGGCAGGGGGGTGCTGGGGGCCCTTGGGGGATTTGATGAAGGAGTTCCATGAGTGGTTCGATTAGTACTGCTAAGAATGACTTGTGTATCAAATTTCATGCTTTTAGCTTGGGAGGGGATTGAGGCTTAATGGCGTGTCAACAGCTAAGTCATTAGCGCCAACCCCAGTCACAGTGCAGTGATCCGGGTTGCCACTGCACCACATATTATAGAGATATTAAAAACAAACCCCTGATCTAGATCATATCATAGATCTGTATCTCCTGCAAAAATTGAAAACCACTGGACAGGAGGACAGACTTATTGACCAATTGATGTGCCATGTCCTGAGGATGATGGAAACAACGACGAACACCATCAAGATGGTGACAATCAACAAGGAAGTGCCGAACCGTAAGTAGCCGTCTACACCACTGACATTCAGGAAGGTCAACCCTCCTCAAAAAGAAACAGTGAGTACGTCGGGTGTGACCAATGCGCAAACGGGCCAACACCACCTCTTCATGGCTACTGCGACGACACGCCGAGTGCCATTCCTCGACAGCGCCTTTAATAGCACGCAATTTATTGCCGAACTGTCTGTCCCACAAGGTTTACCAAAAAGCGTGCAACCTCAGACATAGAGTTGGAAAGGCGTCTGAGGGAACAAGGTTGCGATATCTTTTGAGAGGACCAGAAAGGGCCCCTTTCGCTGCAAAATCAGTATGCTCATTCCCAGCTATCCCAACATGACCCGGGATTCAGCAGAAAACCACGGTCTTCTGCTGGCCAAGCAAGCGGGAAAGCAGAGGTTGGACGCATGGTGTCAAGGGGTTCCGAGGGTTGTATTTCACCAAGGACTCCAGGGCACTCATGGAATCACTAAAGATGATGAATTGCGTGCCCTGAAGGTCAAGGATCCATTCCACCGCCAAACCGAGAGCCAAAAGCTCAGCAGAAAACACAGAATAGCCTGGTGGAAGGTGATGGGTTTTAGCTTGGTTTGAAAGAATTAGTGGATAAAGCCTCAGGGATGGGGCACAGAGGGGCAGTGGGGACCCACGGGGGTATTTCGTGGGGATTCCACAGCTGATTCGAATTGTACTAAAAAAAAAATTTGTATAAGAAATTTATTGCCTTTAGCTCGATCTACAAGAATTTGTTTGTCAAGCCTCAGAAAAGGGGCACAGGGGGATGCTGCGGGCCCTTTGGGGGCATTTTACGGGGGTTCCATGGCTGATTCGATTTGCACCACTAAGAATGATTTCTGAACCAAATTTCATCTTTTAGTTAGATTTGCAAGAATTTGTTGGATAAGCCTCATGGAGGAGGCATTGGGGTACCCTGGGAAACCGGGGAGATTATTTCATGGGTATGAGTAGTCTACGGCTGATTCGATTTGTGTTGCTAAGAATGACTTGTGTACAAAATTTCACGTTTTTAGTTCGATCTGCAAGAATTTGTTGATCAAGCCTCATGGAGGGAGCACTGGCGAGCGCTAAGGACCCTTTGGGGGTATTTCGTGGGGTACAATGGCTGATTCGAGTTGTACTGCTAAGAATAACTGGTGTACCAAATTTCAGCTTTTAGCGCGATTTGGAAGAATTTGTTGGTATGGGACCGGTCAATATTTATGGCCGAGGGGGCGGGGGCGTCTGGAAGAAATGAAAACATGACCACCACATTTTCGATAGCCCCCCCCCCCCCCTTCGAGACCCTGAAAAAATCTTAACCAGCCCCACTAAGGCCACCCGTGCACTGAGCGACTTGGCCAAAAAGGTCCAAAAATAATGTAACCCCTCCCCCCCCAAAAAAAAACAATTGTGTTTCTAGTATACCTACTGAGACTGTCTGCAGATGATTCCTGCAGCCAAGATTAGTGTTGTAGCCAAATTAAATAGCTCTCCACACCGGCAGTTACCATTAGTTGAAAAGAAACGTGTCTCGTTTTTAACGAAAAGACATGTTGGGTTAAAAATGTTCTGTAAAATGTTCCTTACACCCATCTCTTGAATCATACAATAATTATGATGAACACATTGTTTGCTTGTATGTCCACATCCGTAACATAGTCAGCACTTGAAAGACGGAAGAAGCCAAGAAACCAGGTGCCAAGGCGTTTCAACAAAGTTATTGTAAAATCCATACTTGCAGTAGTGGTACTAATAGCTTCATAGTCTTGTAAACACTCGCATCATGAAGGGTCTGAGGGCTTGCCCAAAGAAGCTAAGGCGCTTTCTGAAATTTTGATTGCTGAAAGTGCTATTGCTGAAAGTGCCACTGCTGAAAGTTCCAAAAATGACTTTTTCTTCCAGTTGGCGGGAAGAGTTGCTGGGGGCATTTCAGGCTATTTCTTGGGGAGCTTCATGACTGATTCGATTTGGACTGCTAAGAATAACTAGTGTACCACGAGGGGAGCAATAATGGCCCTGTGACGGCCCTGCGTGATTTCATGGAGGGGGGGGGGGGGGAGGAGTCCATGGCTGATTCGATTTTTGCTGCTAAGAATCACTTGTTTACCAAATTTTATATTTTTAGCTCGCTGTGCATGATTTTGTTACTAAACAATGCTATTTTAGCATTCAGGACTCCACATTTACAATCGCGAGTGTTAGAAATAAATTCCAAAAACTGTTAATTCTTCAACAATAATTGGTCAATTTGCAGAAAATTCTAGCTCAGCAATACGTTTGGGGGTTTCAAGCTATGTACCAAATGTCATTTCAGTCATACCTTCTGTTTGCGCTCCACCCAGACAACAAAAGTGCAACCAACCAACATTTTGCAATTTTGCGTCAGTTATAGGCTACACTACGCTTGCTTCACTTCTCGCTCAGATCCGCAAATTAGACGTTTTAAAGTTGGTGCATTTCATAAAGTCGGTATATATAGCTGAATGGCCAGGGCGTCACCCTGCTGGTCTTAAGGTTGTGAGTTCAAATCCCGTCTAATCTGCGAAATGGGTTATTAATATAAGGGAGGTATAGCGTATGTGGTCTGTACGTATAGAAATATTGGAATTACTTTTTTAAAAGTAATTTTTTTATTTGCTCACAGAACAAAAAGAGAAACCTTCCTTGCAATTTTGATTCGGCAACACGATGTGAAACACGCCATTCACGCCCTTATTATGGCTTCCTATGTTATTCATACGTCAGTGCATTGGCCGGGTCAGGGTCACACAGACAGTACCTTCCTGAACTACCGAATAGAGCGCACCACTGTTAGAGACAGTTTGGCTCCAAACTTGGCGTCGCGCGTGCACAGTAATGTTGCGTCTGTAGATTAGTACCTTCCGAAACTGCAATCACATATCAGCAAAATCTACAAGCTCAACAGAGCACTCGTTACGTCATACCTTTAACGTGACCAGACGTGGCTAATTGATTGGACCAGGCTAGGCTAATGGCTGTGACCAGGTGCGAGCAATGACAAATTGCAAACCATCTCGGGGAGGTGGTTTCGAGTGGTTACCAGTGGTGGAGCTTTTGAGCATGTGCGAGGTACGAAAACAGATTCATCGCTGACGTTGGTTGACGTAAGCAAGGTGCATCAACAGGGTTACACTAGGGAATGAGCTGAATTGTCACCAACAGTGGTGCGTTTGGTTCGTACTGTTCGGTGCTTTAGGAAGGTACTGTAATACGCATTGTGGACGAATAAATTTAAAAGATTAGTCAACAGTTAAATATTGCAAACGCGATTTAATTTCCTTAAGAGGACTAAACATCGAGAGAGGCTATGACCGACAAATTCAGTCTATCGTGCATAATGCACGGTTCAACTAGTTTATAATAATAATATTTCACGTCTAAGTGCTCCATTCGTTTCACTTGGAGTGTGGCGCGGCAAATAAGTGTCCCTCTAATGGCGATTGGATAGTGTATATTTATATGTACATATGCACGTGTTAAATGCTGTCTAAGGACGTTTCCATTTGGCAGTGTCGGTAGGGCTTCGGCCTTTGATTTCAAAGGACGTGCGTTCGATTCCCCGCTCAAGCTGTCTGATATATAAAGACAACGTAAATAGGTTTGCATCTGTATTTATTTTACTTGTTGAGCCTTTGCCTTTTTTTTTTTTGTGATGATATCTTAAGTTTTTCCGTCATGCCTTAAAATCAAGACAGCTCAAAACATAGACCAAATAAGAAAATAAAACAGTAGAATACTGAATTTATTTACAGCCACATCTTACGAAATATACAGATTGGTACAAAAGTCCGTTGCACCCCTCCAAAGGCCCTACAGAATTGGAATTAGGTACCTGACCCATAGGACTTTGTTTTGTCCCTAAGATGGGGGCCACCCAGTGAGTTTGCGTTAGGGCGCCCTGCCCCCCCTTCCTCAACCCCCAGATATAAAATTTAACACTTTTCCTGTGGGAAATAGACGTTTGTTTCCAATTGGGGAAATATGCGCATGGCTCAGGCAACGTGATAGCCGAAAACAGCATGCTAATTTGATAAACGGGATGCGTTTTATTTCATCTTCAATGTAGCCCCCACACCCACATTAGTGCTTCCCTGCATGGTGAAAGAAATTGTACGGTGCACCCATCAGATGTTTTACAGAACAGAGATTACACACCAGACACATAGAACCAAAGTTTGTTCCGAAAATGGGGGCCACTGCATGAGCTTGCATTGGGGCACCCTGCACCCCTCAACCCCCAGCCCCTCACCCCTCACCTCTCAACATCATTAAGATCGTATGATTTGCGTGTGTGTGTATTTGTGTGTCGTACCTCTACTCCTCTTGGACCAAAGCACCTATAAACACGGGAGTAGGACCAAACGAGAGATAATTACATTGCGCTCAGTATAGGCCTATTTTCATCGCTGTAACTTGATATTATGACCCTCAAAAACGCGAAAAACCCGGAAAAAATAACGTCTAAGTAAGTTTTTTTTTTAAAACCCTCATGATGTTTGTTCATGACGTCATTGTTTGTTCATGCAAACCTCGTCGAGAGAAGAGAGATGATCTGGAAAAGGATGCACGCAAAAAATAACCTAAACGGACGACGTATTTTACAACAATACCACATATACAGGGTGATTCATAAAGTACTGAAAAATAGGCCTATAAATATAGGCCTATAAAATGTAGGCCTATAAGTTGTAGGCCTATAAAATGTAGGCATATAAAGGGGTGCCTACTTTTATTAGCACATGAAATAAAAACCTTTGTTCAATCTAATAAAGGCTTGCTATGTGCATCCCTTGAATTACTTGTGCCGTATGGTATCAGCACGATGGAGCTCCTCCCCACTCTGTACAGGAGTGGTGGGATCAGACCACGTGACAGGTGGATTGGGAGGGAAGGAGCAGTAGAATGCCCACCCAGAAGTCCTGATCTAATCCTTCCTGACTGCTTTCTATGGGGCTGTCTGAGGAACAGGCTAGTTGCAGTACATCACTCGAGAACCGATCAGGACCTAAGGTAATGTATTGTTGAGATCTGTCAAACAATTACACTGGATATGATTGAGGGAGTTTGGCAAATCTTGATCAAAGGCTTCGCCATTACATTGCAGCAGAAGACGGACACTTGGACAATGTAGTGTTGAATTAAGGTGGATGTGGCTTAATTTCATTCCGAACCGGGAAATGTCTAATGTTTATTTCCGACATCCCAGCAGCGTAAGCGTTCAATCTGGCAGTTACGTTGCTTATTAGGTTAGCTTAAGCAAACTACATTGCACATGCACTACGGTTGAAAATATCAACGCATTTCAAACCTTTTAGTTACGTGTTCAAACCCTGAGTTCAGGATGTTAATTAGATTTGACTAAATTGTTTCGAGGCTTGTAAGGTTTTCGGTTTGGCAATCCAAATGCACTGCAATGTATGAATACAGTTTGAAAATATCATCGCATTTCATAATGTTTCAGTTACGGGTTCAAACCCTGAGTTCAGGAAATTCATTAAATTTGACTAAATTGTTTAGAGGTTTGCAAGGTTTTCGGTTTGGCAATCCAAATGCACTGCAATACAAGAATACGTTTGGAGATATCAACGAATTTCAAACCATTTCGGTTACTGGGTTCATATCCTGGTTTCACAATAAAATGTTGCACAAAGTTAATGATGCAGGATATTAGATGAGCTTGTAGCTTGGGAACAGTATGGTGTGTGCTATACCTGTTGACCACATTTTATTTCCTGGGGGAGTGACAGGAACTACTACCCCATTCAATTATGATGGGCTTTCCACTACTACAATAATCTAAGATGGACTGTACACAATTTGGAGTAATCGTGTGAACATCATCATTTTATTAGGTCCATTACAGGCGTACATTTTAAAGGCCTGAATTTCATAGGCCAACGTCTTATAGGCCTACGTCTTATAGGCCTACGTTTTATAGGACTCTTAAAATTGGTTTTGTATCAGCTCACTTGATGCGTTGAAACCTGGTTTTAAAAGGATGTCAAACATTTGTTTTTCTGAAGCACGGTGGTGCTTGGATAGAGCAAGCAGAGCGAGCGATTTCCACGTAAAGTAAACTTTTTCAATGTGTGTCTCGCTTTGCTCCTTCTCAATCGTTCGTCTCTCACTTTCGTAGGGGATTACTTCTGGAGGAGAAGACGTACAAACATGCAAACAAACAAATCAACTGTTTGGAATGATGTAGGTGAAATGTAGATGTGCTGAGGAATGTGACGAACGAATTGTGATTAACATTTGCAATTAGTTTGCATCGAAATAATCAGTACAAAGAAATTCCATGAATCATGGATCGTCTTGAAGCTATTAGTTACGCACTGAGATGATCTGAAGAATGCACTCAAAAAATAACCTAAACGGACGATGTATTTTGCAACGTAACACATATAGATATTAAAATTGGTTTTGTATCAATTGACTTGATGCATGGAAACCTGGTTTTAAAAGGGTGCCAAACATTTGTGTCTTTGAAGCACGGTGGTGCGTGGATTGAGCGAGCAGAGCGAGCGATTTCCACCTTAACTAAACCTTTTCAATGTGTGTCTCGCTTTGCACTCTGTCTCAATCTTATCTCTCACCTGCATAGAGGATTACCTCTGGAGGAGAAGACGTACACGGCCTATTTGCATACTCGAGCCGGCCAATAATCGCAGCCGTTGGTTAAAAATCGATAACCGCTCGATTTTAACCAATAACTATTACTTATTATTATTATAAGACATTGCCTCCTTTCGTTTACTAATCACTGCTCTCAGTTCTGCCTAAAGTGGAATGGTGGTATTGTTTTTTATTGGTGTTATTGTGTTTATTTTAGCCGCTGCCAACCCACTCAGTTTCATACTGTAGCGACCTATTGGCAGCTATTCAGATTTCAGTTTTACTTGTGATTTTTTTTTGTTTTGTTTAATAATGTTTGGACTTCAGTATATAGTTTCAGTTTGTTGGCTTGAAAATGTTCTCAATCTGGGGTCCGAAACGTTGTGGTTTAGTGTATAATTTGTGAACTTTATAGCTTTCAAAAAAAATCAGCCTTGACAAAATCGCGTTTTTACAACTGATGGCTTGTTATTTTTATTCACACTTCAAAACAGAGATCAGCCTAGCTGCTACATTTTCAACAACGGAACCAAAAATCGCAAATGCATTACTTAATTTCTTTCATACAACAAATCATAAGATCGGCAGGACAACCATAACGTGGCTCTTCTTTCAGAGAAAATGGACAACTTGTTCCTGGATTGCACTGACCACCATTTTCTGTACACGATTCTATAACTAGGGGAAAAAATAAAAGAAAAACAAATAAAGAAACAAAAAATAAAACCGAAACATCTGTACATCGAAATATGATCCGTCTATCTGTAAACTTTGCTTCTTTTTTTTACAAGAAAGCAAAATACCTGTGGCGGGGCCTTTTTAGACCCGACAATTCTACGAAAAGAGCCGTAGTGAACACCTACTATACGAATGGATTTTACATGCCATACTTTGGGGCCTTGAGTCTCAACTCCAGTACGAAGGGAGCAAAACAGTGACGGTTTCTCTAGTTAACCTAACCTACATTTTAGACAAGTTAATTTGCTTGATAACTGTTAGTTAATGTCGTCATCTTTTTTCTTTTGTTTTCTTTTACCATTACCAATTCATGCTATATCTTGTTCATCCACGGTAACTATTTCGTACTGATATCAAGGCTACGAAAGGCAGCAAGTTTTTGAATAAACGATAAGCTTGGTGTGATTTAGCCTAACAGTTTCCATTTCCGCTTTTTTGGCAGAGAAGCCAGACTGGTGCTCCCATTTCTGGTTATCCAGATTTCTGGTTATTAAGCTGGTCTATGCCCACACAACCAACAACTTTTGCAGCTTGATGAATTTCGATATAGTATTTATCCAAAATATCTTAGTAATGGCTTTCCACTCACTACTACTATTTGTTCGCCCAAATTAAAATCCCCCACATGTTTCTATGCCCTACATAAAAGGTGTTTCTGAACAACTCACAGGAACTGCTTGTTTACGGAAAAAAATTAGTTGAATCAATGAAACTTCACAGTCAAGCAACGCCTACAATCTTGCCCTTCTCCTGAGGCAATACTCAGCTGACAAGACTTAATTAAAACGTCAACTACAACATTCCTTGTGAGGATCCAGGAAGTGGCACCGGTTACGACCCGTTTCGCCAAATCCCGTTTTGCCAAAAAAAGAAGATTAACAGCTTTTGCCTCAGGGGGTAGTCCCCTTTCGTCAAATACCGTTCACGAAATTTTAGAAACACGAAACATTTAAAACATTTAAATAAGAACATTTATAACGTGATAATAATCAGACATTTATAGACAAACACCCGTTTTTCAAAATCCCGGTTTGCAGAATACTTCGTTTCAAATTATGTGCCTCGCTCGCGCTACCACGCTCGCTGCGGCTAAACACATAAGATCAGAAACCGCAACTAATCACATTAAATTACTTCCAATTAAGCATGCCTCTTTAACTTCCGCAATGTTAAATTTTTGAAGAATACTTTGATTCAGCGAAACGGGATTCTTCAAAACGGGAATTCCCGTTTGGGAAAGGGAAACCATCACGTGTATAACTAACTATTCTTAAAACAGAACCTTGGCATTGAGGTAGTGACGACCAAGCATTCTAAACAATATTTAAAGCACACGTTTTCCCGTCTGAATTACCAGTTTTAATAAATCAATTGGTTTTATTCTACCGCTGCTTGTCTCTGTTAAATGTTTGCCTTTTAAAGCCCCTTTACATAGAAATAAGGTATTACATTTTGTGCACGTAAAATTTATCAAATTCGTTTTGGCGAAAAGGGATTGGCCCCTGAGGGCAAAGCTGTTAATCTGGTTTTTTTTTTTTGGTGAAACGGGATTTGGCGAAACGGAAGTTCACCGTGGCGTCACCTATGTGGAGCCGACGAAGCAAAGAATTTCCGAAAGGATGGCATCTCACAAATCAAACATCAAATTAAAAAAAAAAATGAACCAAAGTCATAAACCAAATTTTAAAGAATAAAAAAAATTTCAGATTCCTTACAGTCAACCTGTAATAAATTTAGAAACATTACGTATATATTGAACTTTGCATATTATGCACTACTACATCGTCCCCAACAATGCATTTAAAGGACTGTATTAAATTATTCAAAATTCCGCATTGAAGTCGCGCAGCCATGGCTAAACGCTACAGAAAATCGGCACTGCGTCCTTCACAAGACGTCCAGTCAGTGCTCCTTTCGTTTTAGAAGGTATAGAAGGAGCTGAGAACGTTAAATCCTCGACGTTTCGAATCACTTCTGATTCATTTTTAAGAGGAACCCTTAACTAAAGAAACATGTAAACACAAATCAGGCTTGGGGGAAGCCTGGAGTCAAGCCCAGATTACATTTAAAAATCTTAAAATTTTGGGGAAAAAAATGTTTGTGAGCCCAGACGGAACTGGGACAGTTAAAACAAATAAAAGCTGAGGGAAAGTCGAGGATTTAACGTTCTCATTCAACACTTTGTTGGCTCCTTCTGTACATTATGAAGTTTGGTGTTTTTTTACTGTATTCCTTTCATTTTACTACTAACTGCTCTCTGTTTTGCAAAAAAGTGGTATGGTAGTATTGTTTTCATGGTTGGTGTCTTTATTTTAGCCCCTGCCAACATACTTAGTTTCATGTAGTAGCAGTCTAGTTGGCAGCTTTTAACATTTCAGTTTACATGTGATTTTTTAAAAATAATGTTCAATTTCAGCTTACAGCTTCAGTTTGTTGTTTTGAAAATGTACCGGATATGGGTCCGAAATGTTGCGGTAATTAGTGAACTTTATAAAACTTTTAAAAAATCCAGCCTTGACAACATAGCGTTTTTTCAATTTTTTATTCACACTTCAAAACAGACGTCAGCCTATACTACATTTTCAACAATGGAACCAAAAAAATGCAAATTCATTATTTTTTTGATACAATTTCTTCCATACAGCAAATCAAAAGGTAGCTAGGACAACCATAACGTGGCTCTTCTTTCAGAGAAAATGGGCAACTACTTGTTCTTGGATTGCACTGACCACCATGGTCTTTACACGATTCTAGAACTGGGAGAAAAAAAATAAAAGAAACACTAATAAGGAAAAAAAAAAGTAAAACCGAAATATGCGTACATCGAAAATATGATCCTTCTATATCTGTAAGCGTTGCCTCCTTTTCCACAAGAAAGCAAAATACTGTGGCCAGGCCTCAATGCAAACCTGACAATCCCACGAAAAGAACCAAAGTTAACCCCTACTACGAATGGATTTACATGCCATGCTTCGGGGTCATGAGTCTCAACTCCAGTCCGGGTGAACATCCGTTTCCGCCAAAAAAAAAACCAGATTAACAGCTTAATACTCAGGGACCAGTTCGGTTTCGCCAAATTCCCTTTCGCCGAAACGAATTTGACAAAATTTTTAAGTGCACGAAATTTAATACCTTATTTAATTCTATGTAAGAGGGCTTTAACAGACAAACATTTAACAGAGAGAAGCAGTCGTAGAATAAGACCAATTTGTTTATTGGCGTTTTGAAAACTGGCAGACGGAAAAACGTGTACTTTAAATATTGTTTAGAATGCTTGGTCGTCACTACGTCAATGCCAAGGTTCGCTTTTAAGAACAGTTAGTTGTACACATGATGGTTACCCTTTCCGAAACGGGAATTCCCGTTTTGCAGAATCCCGTTTCGCAGAATCAAAATATTCTTCAAAAATTTAACATTGCAGAAGTTAAAGAGGCATGCCTAATTAAAAGTAATTTGTGATTAGTTGCGGTTTCAGATGTTATGTGTTTAGCGGCAGTGACGGCTTCTCTGGTTAGTCTAACCCATGGAGCTTGGATTATACGTAGCTTTGATAGGGTGGACCCACTAGTTGAACGCGTCTGATCGCACAACTATTTCCCGTGGTAAAGTATACACGAGCGAGATTCAGTTGATGACGTTTTTGCTCCCAAACCAATCCTCGAAGCAGACGACGCTTGGTTTTTCGAAACCAACAAAAAGGTTTGTTTTACTAGCAAGTAGTTTTCAACGAAATTAATTAATAATTATGAATTATTCGATCGTTCAATCTTTGTTGAACGTTAAAGTACACATTATTAAAACAAAACGACAAATTCTTACCAGATTACCCAAGACGAGAGTAGCTGACGTCGTTGCGTCGAAACCAAAACGTTGGCAGCTTTACCATGATCGTTTGTGGCGGTGCTCTCCGTCTGATAACAAACGTTGTTATTTTCAGTCGCATTGTCGATTGTACTGATAGGTTAATGCACTTTAAAACAATTTGCACAATTGGAGCGGGCCGGCTTACGTTTGATGATGATTACTCGTTCGTTTGTTAGTCCAATTTTGGGTTGATTCATCAGCAGAATCAAAAGCCAATGATATGCAATAATCAGTAAAATGGCGCGAAATGGGAGCAGAGACGTCATACGCGTTTGTGGTATGGTAAAGCAGCTCCCAAAATTTCGCACGGTTTGTCGCGGTAAAGCGTAATAGTAAGTGGGTCCACCCTATCAAAGCTCCGTATAATCCAAGCTCCCTCGTCTAACCTACATTTTAGACAAGTTAATTTGCATAACTGTCAGTTAATATCATCTTTGTCATTTTTTTGTCTTTTACCATGAACAATTCGTACTATATCTTATTCATCCACGGTAACTATTTCGTACTGATATCAAGGCTACGAAAGGCAGCAAGTTTTTGGTTTAACGATAAGCTTTCCTGCAGTGCAACCACGAAGCGGGCTAATGCAATGCAGCAGCAGTTTCCTATAGAGCAGCGTAAAGTGACGTCATATTGGCTACGAGACACCATTTGGAGGTAATAGCGACAAGGTGCACTAGATTAAAATGTAACGGAAAACAACAGCACTTCTAGTCAAGACAGTGCTTTGAGAGCGGATTTCTTAGGCTTAAAAGAACGTTGTTTTCTTCAACAACAAAAATCGCGCGTTATAGGCTTAAGAAATCCAGTCTAATAGCATTGCCTTCAGTAAGACGCCCTTCTTTCTCCCTCCAGTGCTCATTGCAGCTAACCCAGTTACTGACTCCACCATAGAGTTATACACAATAATACTACATTGGGCAGTGACATGACGTAGTATTATTATCTATAACTCTATGGTAGAGCCAGTTACTGGGTTAGCTGCAAGGTGCACTGGTAGGGGAAAAGAAGAGCGTCTTACTGAAGCCAATGCTATTAGACTGTATTTCTTAGGCCTAAAACGCGCGATTTTTGTCGATTTGTTGGCAGTTGCTGACATTTTTAAGCAAGTGGAACCTTTATTTTCCAATTACAACCTAAGCAGCATATAAGGGATTGGAGAAAACAACGGTTTTTTAAGCCTACGAAGTCCACTCTCAAAGCACTGGCTTAACTAGAAGTGCCGTTGTTTAACCCACCATTTCAATCTAGTGCCCCTTGCAGGTATCTGTCTTGTAGCAATATGACGTCATTTGACGCTGCTCTATAGGTTTGCAGTGCTGTCCTATCCTGCGGCTGCGACATTAGCTAGAAGCGGTAAAAGGCAATTAATGCAATGCTTCATTTAGGTAAATAAAGACACGTCAATCACTGTAAATTATGACATTTTAAATAAGTGGTGTTGAAAATTCACACTTCCTACAAGTGTTGTATAGTCGACTTATTTTGGTAAAAGTGTATCCTCCATTTCCCAGAAGATTTGAGTTAGGAGTTTTGGCGTCCGGTTTTACCCAGATGTTGTTTCCTAGTGATGTTGTTTGCTTTGTTGATTTACATTTTGTGCTTGACATTTTATTGGACTTATTTTCATCTGGTTGTTTTGATACTTTGCCCGTTACACTGCGACATGAAGTTGACCATGAAACATGCAATTCTTGTCGCAATTAGAGGTTGTCCTATGGCTTTTTTATGTCAGGGAATTTTAGTTTTGTTTTCGCTGTTTTCTGCTTCAATTGCGTTTTCTCGAACAGTTTATAACGTATTTAAACGGGAAGTGTTTCTTATTTTGGAATCGATTTGTGTTGAATTGAATCCACCCAAAACCAGGTGTAAGAGAAGCCACCAAGTTTCCAGAAAGTTTCAGCCTTCGAAAGCAGTGATATCATTCAACCAGAGAAAGGCCGACAAAGTTAATCCTATTACCCACCAAACTTGGCGCAATGCCCTTTTAAAAAAATTTTTATGCTAGAATTGATTATAATTTTCGGCAAAATGTCAACGTCGGAGTCATAAGATTCTACCAAAGCAGTCATACAACGAAATTGGAGACAAGGTCAATGCACCAAGTGTGCTGGTTAATAGGGGGTAACCTGTGCGGCCGTTCCATGATTGAATGATATCACTACTGTCAAAGTCCGACACTTTTTGGAAACTTGGCAGCTTCTCTTATATAAGTTTTAGGTGTATATCAGAGATTTTATACGACTTATATAGATCGCAGGTAACATCTTGCCTTTACCTACACTTTCTTTGGGAAATTTGTATGGTTATGTATGTATATATGCATGTATATACATTTATATGCAATTTTGTTAACGTTATTAAGAAGATGCATTAGAAGAAGAGACTACTCCTAGAGTATATCATAGACCTTTTTCAGGTCCTCTCCTGTCTTCATCTAGACTGCTCCTTCATTTAGTACCTATGTATATATCATTCAGTATCTTTAACAAAGTTTGTTTTGTTGGACGGTGAAACAGTGCGCCCTGCCTGGTGAAATGAAGCCAGTGCAACTGACTGACCTACCCTCTTACAGTATCAAAAATGTCCATGCCAAATGTCCATCAAAATCAGTGTCTGAAGCGAAAGGCAAAGTTGCATAAATTATCCTATCAATGTTTCAACATGTTTTTACGCTTAGTCTTTAGAAAATTACTTTTTTCTACTGAATTGGACCCTGTGCTCATGATTTGCACTTTGCTTCCAACTTTCTTGCAATAAAACACACCAATATCTTAGTGAGCCAATCGAATTTACTGAAAAGCGGTAGCCACACTGGCCTCAGTGAGCCAATTCAATTCTATTTATAAGAGAGCACTGACCTTGGACGTCTGCCCAACCAAAACAATTAAACAAAACTATAAAACCTGACAACTACGCAAATATAGACTGCAATAACAATGAACCGCCTTTTTGCAACAAGAATCTATTCTGACAATTCAATACTTAAACTATACGCGTATGACACATAAGCACGTTATAATCTACTGTTGGATGACAATGCAAACAATGGTTACAACAATAATTTTGCACTTACGCTTCATTTTACGAACACATGCTTCTTGCTGCAACCCCTACTTTCAAAAAAAGACACTTTCCCATACGGCTCTTTACTTGTTGATAGAAGGTGGGGGCAGAGCGTGCAAGGGCGATCCCGGTACCTCTTCAGGCGGCCTGGCCTGACCCTCAAACACAGTCCTCCCCCAACTCCTATCAAAGAGGCCGTGGTGAGGCGTTGAACTCGGTATTGTAGAACTGACATGACGTAATTTAGGTGAAGGCACAATAAAACAATATTACACAGCCTTGGTCTCAGTGGGGTTTATTTTTCCATGAAAAGTAAGTGAAGGGGCCTTGTAAATTGTCCGTTGTCGTCTTACATCATCTCTCGGCAAAGACTGAAGCCATTCCCACGCATCTATCATTAAGGCCTTTCATAGGAAGTCAGCTAGGCTAAACATGGTAAGGGTAGGGATATGACCCTTTAATGGTGACAGCTCGACCGTAGAATAACGGGAAGTAAACCCAATACAATACTTGCATGTCAGGTCGGAAGGCTTGGTCGGAGTCCTCAAGGGAGGCCAACTCTGTTTTCCATTATATAAGAGCCTCAAGGAAAAATGGCGGCAACAACGGCCATGTTGCTTTCAACTCGGGAGGTTAATAACAACCGTCTCTCTCAGACGAGAAGCAAGGATAAAAAATAACAAAGTACAACAGATGCGGGAGGCGGATCGGTCATTATTACCGCAGGACAGCGGCAACAATGGTAAGGCCGTACAGAGAATAGGGAGGCGTACATTGTTGCACTACATTTGAGTCCGACAGTACAGAGGCCAGCAACAGCAGAGGTTTACAAAAGGGTAGGGGAAGCGACATTGTGTGGTCCATCAACAATAAAGAAGGTTACTGTGAGCAATAATAAGACTGTACTTGACGGAAAGACAACTAGGGACGTTCTTAATACAAGTGAATAAATTTCGTATCAGCAACAAAAATGTCTAGACGCGAGCTGAAAGGGTAAACGGGTGTATTTTCGGGGGAGGGGAGGAGTTCGGTAGGATAACTTTCCTCACTTGTCTGCCAAAATTTTGATTTGCCGACTTTCCTTAGCGAGCAGTTAGACTTGACACGCTATCAGAATTAACATGGGAGTTGTCGGAGTTGGTAGCTAGCTAGCTCGTTAGCTAGTTATCCGCTAAAATAAAATCAACCATATTGAGGGCACTTTTTCTCCTTAAAAGACACGTCCCTACACTTTAATGTTCAGGTTTGCTTCGTTACTGGACCCTAAGCACCCTATTCCAACGATTTGCAAAGGTTTCTGCTGCATGGAGAATTTTTCGCAGTGGGCTGAAATCAGCTAAGGCCGCTAAAAATTAATTCGCACGCATGGGTCTTTTCTTAAACGCATGAAACGTTTTTTTATGACATTGCCAACAAAAAAATTCCGATCACGCATCTGTCTTTTCACCAAACATTTTCTGGAGCCGATGATCACATTAGTTCTCTGCTATACATTCACACGAATGCCTTGAAACGAATGTAAGGGTCGTTCAGAGGAATGTCACAACTAAAAACTTGGATCTAAAGAATGACTTTTATCAAATAGGAAGCTGTTGCACGCTGATTCTGGTATTAAAACATAGATATTGTACTCTACAACAAAATGTAAGCTACTGATTTCCTTTTGTTTGGTAAAAAGAAGAAAAGCCATCGCCAGCATCTGAAAAGTCCCGAATAAAACGTAAAATAAAAACACCGCCGGCTCGTGTCAAATTTTTTTCTGCACCACTCCCGAGAACCACTTAATTAATTTTTAGCGGCCTAAACACTTGTTACAACTAAAAGACACACACTTTGGACATGTTTGTTGTCAGTCGATTCGCTGAAGGCCAATATTGTTCATTGTAAAATCAAAACTGTGTTGAATGTCGTTATCACACCTTGTCCTAATTATTCTTACTGCATGTGCTAAACTTAGGGGCAGAGCCAGGAATTTTGTAAGTGCGGGTAGGGTTGTTTAATATTCTTCCCACGGATCTTTTTCTTTTGGATTTGTCCCCAACATTCATGAGTGTATGGGGTGGGGGGAGGTGGGGGGGGGGGCAGAGATAGAAATCTAGGATTCTAGGAAAAAGTAAAAATGCGGAGGAAAAAACCTTGGGAAAAAGAGCAAGGACCAAAACGACAAGGAAATGAACCGCAGAAAAAAATCGGTCAGGTACAACTCAGTCCACGGCAACTGATGTAACCTAACCCAACCCAACCAGTAACCGTAGGCCATATACAGAGCTCTGTAGAGGCCAAACGCAAAGAGATAGAGGGGGGGGGGGTGTCAAAGGAGGAAAATTTCAGGGACAGATTCTGAGTCGATTGGGACCATAAAAAAATTGACCATTACGGAAGATACGGAAAATCGGTCAAAGTGTTGGGGCTCAAAAACTGGCGATTTTTTTTCACCCTTTTCATCACCTACATAGGTTAAGGGGGGATAGGTTAGGTCAAGGGGTGCGTGGTGGATGGGAAAGATTAGGTTAGGTGCTACCACAGGGACAAGATGCTGGGATCTCCGCTTCGCTTCGCAGAAGGAAAGGGTCACCGGGGGCCATAAACAGAGCCCTCTAGAGGCCAAACGGAAAGAGATAGAGGGGGAGGTGTCAGAAGAGGAAATGTTAAGGGACACATTCTTAGTCGATTAGGACCATAAAAAAATTGACGATTTTTTTCACCCATTTCATTACCTACATAGGTTAAGGGGGGATAGGTTAGGTCAAGGGGTGGGTGGGTGATGGGAAAGGTTAGGTTAGGTGCTACCACAGGGACACGGTGCTGGGAGCTCCACTTCGCTCCGCCGAAGCCCGCAAAAACCCAAGTCATGACCGAGACGAGATAGAGGGTATGTGTCAAAGGAGAAGTTGCTCCCAGTAAGGGGAATCCATTTCCGCAATAGAAAAAAACGACCAACCTGACCAGTTTACCACAAACTAATTTTTTTTTTTTTAAACATGTTAACAAAACAATGCTACGAAAGTAGCTTCCTGATGAAACTCTGTGCCCTGCCTGGTAAAATTCGAGCCAAGGCAACAACATAGTTAACCTGCTATACGGATATAACCGTCAAAAAAAATTTTTGCTCGAAAGGAACAGAGAAAAGAAATAAAAAAAAAACATGCAAGCCATCATCATCACACTAAAACATGGTGTAAAAAAAGCTCCAACTTTGTAAGCCTTAAAAAACTTGATCTCTGAAGGAACAGATAGAAAAAAAACATGCCGTTTTGAGTGATTTACAGTCCAGTCGCAACAATAGCCCAGCAATGAAAAAACGCATTGTCGTTACGAGTGCCCTCAATTTCATCCAAAGTACGGGAAAAGCCTGAACATTCGAATGCCCGCACTTTTTCACAGCTTCATAAATTATTATGGCATTACAGATTACTTCCATTAAATGGTAAATTACAAGTTTATTCCACTGGCAGAGGTGGATTTATATTTCTGCACCTAGGACTATGCAGATACCCCCCCCCCCCCCCTTCCACACACTCACACATCACGCGAAAAAAAGTGCTTTCATCGAGAAGGGGAAGTATCACAGTAGCTAAGAGACAGAGCAAACTACATTTCGGCTAGAAACGAAAGCGTCAAAGCAGCTAAGCGACGGAGTAAACAACATTTTTTTTCAGGTAAAACGCAAGATAAGCCTGCGAATAGAATACACCGAAAATAAGGTGAGTGGGTGGGAAAATAAGGTTTGGACATTAGTATGCGTAAATATACTTGTTTTATTTAGGTGGGGAGGAGGCGGAATTTTATTTTGCAGTAGTAAGCTTGTTGTAGTATTATTCGAAAGTACATGTTGCCGACTGGAAGACATGATGTAAATAACGGCGTGGGGAGAAGGGGGGGGGGGATGAAGGGGGGGTGAGGGGGGGTGAAGGGGAAGGACTGCAAGGGACTGCTCGTTCGGCCCCAATGAACGAGCCGACAAATCTTTGTAAAAAAAAAAAACTATTTATTCGAGGTTTTCGCCAAATGCTTTTTTTCTTTATGGAGCTATACATTTCACAAAACATGAAAAATATTGCACTTTAACAATAAAGTGGTCATATTAGCAGGGGACCGTAGAGTTGAGTGTAATTTTCCGATCTTCCCCAGAAAAAAATGTACAGTTACGAATACAGATGCCAGCACTTACAAACTATGCAGTGTCCCCTATTATGCCACGAGCCAAGCTTATTTTCAGAGTATCTTAATCGTAGGTCTATCCTGCATTTTTTTCCTGCAACGCTTTTCCTAAAAAAAAAAAGCCGATGAAAGCCTTTTTTTTTAGGAGAGGGGGGAGGAATCTGTGTAGCCCCAGGTGGCAGAAATATAAATCCGTCTCTACCAATGAGCCAGTGACGTAAAATTAATCTTGTTAGTTGCCCCCTGTTCAGCATAAAACTGTAATTTACTCTTTAATGGAAGTAATCTGTAATGCCATAATGATTTATGAAGCTATCAAAAAGTGCGGGCATTTGTAAATGTGAATGCCCAGGGTTTTTCCCGCCTTTGGAAATAAAGTGTGGGTATTCGTAACAACAATGCGTTTTGCATTGGACAATAACCGGGCTAGATATCACTCAAAGGGGCATCAGCGCGGGAAAACAAAAACAAATGTATAATCAGTGAATAACCACATACCGAACGTGACTTGAATGATGGCTCAATACTATAGGCCTAAACCGTATCATACGTTGTTTTTATTTTTATTTCATCCTAAACTGCACTCGTTCACTTGCATTGATTGACGCAGGAAAGACTCGGATCACATACGTGCACTCGCTCGTAGAGTTAGCCCCTAAGCTTCACTGCATGGCAGTTGAAACGTTCAGAGAAGACTTTGTCACTATTTTGTTTTCATCGTAACTATTGTAATTATGCTCCGATTTCAATCTGTTTTCGTAGTTTGCCATGTTTAATGCTCGTGCACAACTTTATAATTCACTTTTGTGCTGTATCTTGTGCCGTTTGGAAGATAGAATGTGGATTCCTTGACTGCTGTTTTCAAGGCCATTGAAAATGTCTTCATTAGCTTCGCCGTATCTGACTTACATTACAAATATGTCTTCAGAATTAACATAGGACCACTATAACGGCAGTTACTTGCGCGTGACCGACTTTTGCCTCACCCTGTATAAGAAATTTCTTGTTGGTGGTGTGGCCTTCTCAAAAAATGGCCATTCTTTGGATGCCAAACGGTTCAATTGTAGTCATTAGAATTTTTAATGCCGTGAAATACTATTGACAAGATCACAAATGCCGAATTTCGTTGGTCTGTGTCAGTTGGTCTGTGTCTGGGGAAAATTATAGGGTTTTAAAGTTTGACGGTTCATGAAAATTTATGCTGAGGCGCACATAAGGTTGATTACAACATACAGCAGCAACAAAAACA
>JAHWFP010219676.1:3990-44520 GCA_023313725.1 Lithobius niger
ATAATGCAGAAGACGAGGCTGAAGAGACACAGAAAATAAACACAGAAATTGGTACTGAAGAGATACAGAAAATAATTTAGAAGTTGAGGCTGAAGAGACAGAAAATAAACACAGAAAATGGTACTGAAGAGATACAGAAAATAATGCAGAAGATGAGGCTGAAGAGACAGAAAATAAACACAGAAGATGGTAATGAAGAGTTGCACAGAAAATAAACGCAGCAAAAGCGGCTGAAGAGACACAGACAATAAGCACAGAAGATGTAGTTGAAGAGACACAGAAAATAAATGCAGAATATGCGGCTGAAGAGACCAAAAAAATGCAGAAGAAATATAAAAATATAAAAATACAAAAAAATACTAAGAAATACAAAAAATATGATAGATCCACAGAAAATAAACACACGACGACGGCACGCAAACTGAACAGAAGTATGTAGAAGGTGCGGCTGAAGAGGTCAGCAATTAAACACAGAAGACGCGGTGGTACAGAAACTGGAATTAAATGCAGAAGATGTGGCTGAATAAAGACAGAAAATAAATGCCGAAGAAGAAAATATTAGCAGCAAAAGAACAAATGCAATGGAGTCGATATTGTGAACAGCTTAGGATGGGAAGCTTTTAGTAATTAATGCTGGTCACTTATTCTTAGCTGTTCACAATATTGCTTGGTTCCATTGTGTTTCTTCGTTTGATGCACAATAAGCGACTTTATCAACTTTAAATAATACAGTTATGTTTCTTACAGCCAGTCCTTTCTTCATGATTCTTCCTACCAGATTCCATACGGAATGTGCATATGGTGTCTACACGAGCGAACCTATAATTCCTTTATTTCGATGACATAATTCCTCTATTATGTCATATATCGAAATGACTCGCTGGTCGTCCTCCCTCGTAGGCGCTAGCTCACTTCTTCCAATACAAAGCCGTATTTCAGGTGTCAAGACGTCTTGAAAGATGGTGGGGCTTTCTCAGCAAATGGCAATGGAGTTGACAGTTGAAGCACCTCCAGCATGATTGATCAATTATGAGCCGTTGGCAGAAAGGAAAGCCTCAACCTATTTGCTCTAGATGTGGAATTACTACTTTACCACAATTTACGATGTCATCAACAACGTGCTGCGTGTGCAGTTGAGCAAAAGCCGGCCGGCCAGATGACAAAGCACGCCAGCGGTTCTTTTTTTAGAAGGCTAAAAAAATAAGTCTTCCAATATCAAAAGTATAGTAACAGCTTCAAATTATTTAGGACAACTGCAAAAATAATCCACATATAAAGGAGGGAAAATAAAACACAAAATATATTAATTAGGTGGCCAGATTTGGGGAGCATATCGTATTTGACTGTATAAAAGTGAAGAGCAGGCTGACTTATCGGGTACTGAAATTTATTTTTTCCCCATACTTTTCGCTTACGAACACGTGTGAGCCCTTCGCAAGGGTTTTGACTGAAACAGGATTGTCTTCAAGAGAGGAAGCTTGTTTTTGTGGGGAAATTATCGGGAAAAATAAATAAATTCTACTACACCAGTGGGATAATGGAGAAGTCTATACCCCTCTTTTCTTTCGCCGATACGCAGTGCTGAACTTAATATG
The DNA here is from genome assembly GCA_023313725.1 of Lithobius niger. Taxonomy (NCBI): domain Eukaryota; kingdom Metazoa; phylum Arthropoda; class Chilopoda; order Lithobiomorpha; family Lithobiidae; genus Lithobius; species Lithobius niger. The sequence continues at coordinate 5,586 of JAHWFP010219676.1, forward strand.
AACCGTGCGAGGAAACTCGAGGAAAGAGTTTGTGCGCCAGGAAATAATTTAAATATATCCAGTTTGTGCAAACCACTCGATGAACATATTTTTTTTTGCTAATTTAATTTGTAATTGTTAACGTGCCGTTTGCGTCTTTCTTCGCAATTATATGGAAATGAAGAACATGCAGAAGACTGCCAGAAACGTCCTGTGGAACGGTAGAAAGCATTGAAGAAAGACGTATTTTTTTTCTGTCTCTGGTTCTGAATTCCTGTTTCCGGTAAGTGTATTGATTTTCTTTTAAAAGTCTGTGACAGTTTAAGTGCACGCGTGTGAAAAAAAAAAACGTGGTTTTGTAATTTAACAAGCAGTTGGAAGTTTCAATGAATTTCGTACCCTCCGAAAAATAGTTTGGTTACCGAATGAGTAAAGGTCTTCCCCTGCAAGCTTGGTATACTCGGCTCAACCTTATTTTTACCATATAGAAAAGCACGGAATCCTGAAATTTCGTGCCTTTCGAATGCTATATATGCGAGGTGATTTTCAGTTGACCGAATGTAGTACGCCGTGCTCGATATTTTTCATTATTCTTCACTCTAAATTACGCAGAATTAATAAGTTTACGTAGTTTTTTTTTCTTTTTATGTTGGCGGAGCGGAACATAAGACGTAACAATGTTACGTGCTTTCAGGGTATTGGTTTTTAAATGACAGTGCTGTATGCCAAGAGCGTATGGTGCCCCCGTGGAGCAGCCTGCCTAATATTGTTGTCTCTGCTCCATCGCTGAATAGCTTTAAGACTCGACTTGACGCTTGGCGGGCTTAGCCGGGGGGGGCCGGGGGGGGGGGGGCCTTTGAGTCTCGGCTCGGTGCCGTCTTTTTCTTATCTTACCTTATCTTTAAGAGGGTCACTCCATTTGTAACAACTGTAGAGTAAAAGCCCGGCTCTATAATTGTAAAAACTTCCTAGCGGATGTATTTTAGGCCTCATGTACTTAATTTATTTATTTGTTTGAAACATTAGACATAATTGTCCAAATGGACTCTGATTGAAACAAAATTCGACAAAAATAAAACAACACTTGATTTGTGACTAATAGTCATGACTCTCCACTCACTACTATCTTTACTCCACGTCACGTTATTTTTAAAATTTTATCTACAATTTTTTTGTAATTTATAATTTATTATTAATTAAGACGATTTATTGATACATTTTTTTTATTACAAAATGGCGCTCCGAATTTGTTGCTGTAGGTTACGTGATCGGCTGTTGAGCATAACTATATGTATAGCGAAGCTGTCGGAAGCGGTAGAAGATTCTGTGTGGTGACTGGTGTTGCTAGGTAACACAAACGAACGATATTATCGTATTTCGAAAGAAAGGCATTCGGGATTGATTAAGGCAGGAAAATACAAATTTTTATTTGAAATTAGGGTTTAACGCTATTGGCGGATGATCGCCAACATCACTGTCAAATACTGGACAAATATGTCCAACTTTAGTGCCGAATACATAACTAAATTTAAGGAGAACCTTAAATAATTGTTCTTTTTCATCATCAGTTAGTACGTCACTTTGGTTAACCTTATGACGAATTTCTTGCTCAGTAGCACTAAATGCATCAAGTTCAATCAATGATGCCGACATTTGTTATGCGTAAAAATCATAAATTCCCGGCTTACGATTGAGTTTATAAATGATATTTGGTTTATCTTGCCAAAACCAAGTGTTGTTAGTATTATTTGGCTGAAGACCTGAAAATTGCTGGAAATCTACATCAAGTATTACAGTTTGGATTGTGTAGTATGGTGATGGTTTGATTGGGTTCAGTGTTTAATTTTTTTTTTATTTTTGCAAAGAAACAGTTTCTTGGAGTGAGCTAGTGGCTTCGAAATCACTGGAGGAAAAGCAATAGGCCGGGTCCCTGGAGAGGGCTTATATTTCACTGCAGCGTTGGCGTGTGGCGAGCGTGACTAAAAATACTGTTTTGCGAGTGAGAGGATGAGGGTTGCAATTTAGGAGTGGTTAATAGGGTTCCTTCATCAGAGATTCCAAATCGATGGAGAGGACCCAGTTGGGGAACGGTCGTTTGGTGTGGGTCTCTGAACCTCTAAGTATTTAATGAAAGTTGGAATTCGAAAGCCTTCAATGAGGTCAGTTTTGCCGAATGCTTTGAAAACGGAGTTGAATGCAGAGTGTACACCAAGATTGTAGATCCTTTTAAGCCAGGTCAAAAAGGTCATGAAGAAAACTAGGCGTTCGGACAGATGGGGATCGATAGGATTGACTTTCCGTAAGATACAATAATGAAATCCTTTTTTCCAGTGGCTGTCATAAATTCTATTGGTGGATTTTCTAACTGCTTTGCTTGCGATTCTGATGACTTGGATCTCAGGAATTCCTGCCTCTTTGAAGAGTTCGATGGTAGCAGCCACCCGTGTAGATTCAGAGGGTTGGACTTTGCGTGAAGCTGACTTCCCCTTTTTTGTCGTTCAGAAGTTCGAGGAACACAGGGAACCATGCCGCTAATGGCCAGTTTGGGGCTATTGGCAGGAAGAGGCTCTGGGATGATTCTTTTTTCAGAAGAATCTGAGGCAGTAGCTTGAACGGGGGTAACCGTAGAGGTTTGTCCAAGGGTGTGCGAGAGCGTCTACTGCCCATTCCAGCTCGTCCGGCACTGGACTGATGAAGTCGTGTAGTCTGGCGTTGTAGGCTACCTTGTAACAAATAAGTCGACCTTTGGGATACCTCATGTGTGAACAGATATTCGCCAATGTTGAAGGAAGTTTGTAGCGCCTGGACAGGGAGTCCATGATAACGTTCTGACTTCCTGGAATGTGACGAGTGAGAATTTTTTTTCTCATTTCAATGCAGAGATTTCGGAGGTGACTTTGTGGAGTTTCCTGGACTTTGTTCTACCCGCTTTTCGAAGACAGTCAACTGCTGTTGTGTAGTTGAGTTGTACAAAAACTGTTTTTCCCGTCACAAGGTTCTGAAAATGTCTTAGGCTGTTGACAACTGCTTTCAGATCGAGGATGTTTATGTGGTCTTGGGCTGCGCTTGTCCATAGGCATGAAGCTTCGTGATGTGCAATGTGTGCTCCCCATCTTTCCAGGAAGATATCAATATGAGAATGTCTGGCTGGGGTTCGTGAAGGGGTAACGTTTGCGAGAGGGCCATGACGTCTGACCACCATAGTAGAATGTCTGTTGGAAATGCTTTGCCGAGGGGATATGTGGAGTTCTTCGGTTGACGGTACAGTTTCCAAATGTCGATATGTTAGTGGTGAAAGGGTCTGGTTATCCATCTTCCATTGGGAACTAAGCATTCCATGGAGTCCATTTTTCCTATTTGGCAATTCATATATGACAACAAGTAGAAGTCCTTTGTTAGGAAAGATCTGGAGTGTGTTGTCATGCCTTCTCTTCGCTCCAAACAGGGCACCTCTGTGGTGGATGAGAGGTCAAACAGAGCGCCTAGAAAGGTGAAAATCTGAGCAGAGATTAGTCTTGAATTTTTTTAGGTTTATCCTTATCATTTGGCCGAGAATATTTGTTGTGACATTGAGATTTCTGATCAGTAGGTTTGAACCTTGTGCTTGCAGAAGCCAGTCATCTAGGTAGACGCTTGCAGGGATTTGATTTTGATGTAGGAAGACCAGAATCGGTTTGAGAACAAGGGTGAAGATACTTGGGGTGGCATTTAAACCAAAAGGTAGGCAAAGGAATTCGTAAACTTTTCTTTGGTACATGAAGCGAAAGATTTGGCATACCGATGCCTGGAGAGGGACGTGGAGGGATGCATCTTCTAAATCTATGGACTCTTTCCAGTCGTCTGGTTGTAGAGATTGTCGAATGGATTCGAGAGTTTTCATTTGAAATGAGAGTTCTCCATTTTCTCGCTGAGGGGTTTTAGTTGAATATGAGTCAATCTCCACCTCTTTTCTTTGGTCGCAAGAAAATTGAGCTGTAGAAGCCTGGGAGCAAAGGGTTTTTGCTTTCTGCAATTGCTTCTTTGGAGAGAAGTTCCAGGTCTTTGGGGAAAAGGCGGTCGGATACTTGCAGAAAAACTTCTCAGGGAGTGGTGTTATCAAGATTGGTGTGTTTTGAACGTCAGATGAAATCCTTGTTTAATTATCGAAAGAATTTGGGGTTTGGAGGTGATTTTCTGCCAAGCGGGAAGAAATGACGAAGACAACCTCCACCCGAAAACTTTGCTTTATGTCATTGGTTGTTACAGGGTTTGCTTTTGGGATTTGGAGAAGAGTTGCAGGAGCGGGAGTCAGGTGTGGAGCTGCAGTGGTTGTTGTTTCTGACCCTCTTGCGATTTGAGGATATCCCACGAAAGGACTGGTCATTAGTGTTGCGATTTGAGTAGAAATTCTTCGGGATACTGAAAATTGTTTGGTCGGTTCCAATTGTCCATGTTGCCTTGTCTTTGAAAGGGCTTCTGTTGTTTGTTGAAAGGCCTTTGGTTTGATTTCCTTGGGTTTACGAGAAATATCCAAGAGTGGCACCAGCTGGAGAATTAAACCTCTGAAGAGCATGTCTTCTTCATGGATGGACTGATTCCATAATTCGAACTTAGTGGAGTCGTGTTAGTTTGTTTTGGAGTTTAAGGCTACATCACGCAACAGGAGGGCGGAGTTAAAAAGTGCATTCATTAGCCAGTTCATTGAATGAAAAGTCGCAAAGCATGCTTTCTTGAAGACTTTGACAGCCAGAAATCCAAGTCCTTTGGCTGCGAGATGATTGGATTCAACCGAAAGTTTTTCACAAAAGGTGTTAGCTGCAGTGTTGAGAACATCTGCTTGTGAGACAGCTCTTGGTCTGAGACAAAAAATCTTGTCATTGTCTCTGAAAACGGCAGATGGAACGTCAGTCTTTTTTGGGATTTGTAGAACAGAGCCAAAATCCATTTTTGCTTCTGCTGTCAAAAACTCGTATTGAACATAGGTGTCAAAGTGTTGGGGATTAGCCGAACCCTCACTGAAGGATGTTAAAAACCAAAGACCAGGTCCGGGAGGTGGAGGATCTTTATCCAATTCGAAGGTTCACCTTTGCCGAGCAGAAGGCCACCGTTTAATAAGAGGGTGGCCAGGAGCATAGTAGAATGGCTTAAAACAGCCCATTGTATGAGATTTCGATCAAGGAGGCTGAAGCCAAAAGTTCAGCGTTGCTGTGCGACGGTTTGTACCAGAAACAATCAGGGAAGATTTCTTCTACCGTTTTCAGCAAATCCGATAATGGTATACCCGATGGCTCTTCGTCATCACGTAAACTTTCACCAAAGTGTGCGTGTCTTGAAATTCTTTTCCAACTCCGAACCGTAGATTGAAGAATTTAAATTAAAATAATTCTGAAAGTCAGGCGATAACCTGACGTCATGGCGGAGCAGACTGTACTTTTGTTTCCAACCATTGAAGTGGCGAAACTCTTTCGGTATTGTGCGGCGCGTCTCGGAGTAAGCTGATGCCGAGTTAGCTTTATTTTTGAAGTTGCTTTCGTTAGACTGATAAAAGTGACATCTTTCGGTTCTAGACCAAAAGGGCCTTTCGGGTTTAGCATCGTCATGTGAATGAGACAGCCGAACGAGAACGTGAATATGTGGTTGTCGGACGGCATGAAGATTCGATGACTAGGAGCAGCTTTCGGGAGCCAGAAATAATGTACGTTTTTTTTTTCTCAGGAACGAAAGGAGGCGAACTCCGACATCTTGGGCACAAAGAGAAAGGGCAGTCATTGCATCGATGCATTCGTGGTTGTAAGGTTTACTGGCTGCCGGAGGTGGAGAAAGCCGGGGATTGAAGTCACGTCTTGCTCTGGTGATGAGTTCATCAATTTTGGCTCTAGACAAGAAGCGGTGAGTGGTGTCCACGGGCTGAGGAGAGTCACTATGGGAGCGGCGGGAGCATGACAAAAGATTCAACGGAGGTTCGATGACATCAGAAGATTTTCTTGTCTTTTGAGACTTCAACTTTAGCTTCAATTTGGAGTAAGACACTTTCATTTTCTGTAGTTTTGTTTGGAGAAAATGCAAATCAGGGTCTTGGTGGCTGTAGTTTGTCCAACGGAGAAGTGTTGCTTGTGTTAACGGCAGTGTCATCCAAAGTAGTGGGAAGCAAAGCCAAAAGAGCAGGGAACCGATAGTCTTTTTTGGGGGAAGAAGAGTGACTTTCAGCTGATGAAGGAATCAACTTGACTTGCCAGAAAACGCCGACAACGAAGATCGCTTAGGGAGATCACAGCGAGATCTCCGGAAGTTAGTCATGGTCCCCAACAGACCAGAGATGGAAGATGGTGCATCGACGATAACAACAAGGTCAGCCGTATGAGAAGCTTTCGGGGCGGCCTTGACCATCAATGAAGAATCTTCTTTTGGTCGGAAAAAAGCGACGTGCGTGTTCATAGTGTAACAGCTAGAGAAAGAAAAATGGCCACTTTTGCCTTACGATCTTTATATAGGAGGAGTGCATACAAGCGTACTGGGGTTAGTGAGCTGGCTGTATTTAGAGTTTTATCTCTAGGGAAGAAGCATTCGAGGGAATGCTAAATTTCCAGGTAATGTGTATTATAGTCAGCAATAGAAACTATATTATTATTATAAAAAATATACGTAAAATAATAACGTAAAAATTGTATAGTATAGCATTGGAATGTGTTAATGAGGTAAAATGAAAATGAGCAAAAACGTAAATACTGTCAGATCGGAATTAGATCTGAACTAAAATTTTCACAAAACTTCACAAAGCAAATTTTATAAAATCTGGAATTACTGAAAGAGGAATTAATACTAAGCACCAACATTAGAAGTTTGAGGGGAAAAAATGAACAAATTTGCTGTTTTTAGTGCAAAAAAGCAATATGTTGTGGGATATTACAGTAATACTGAGATTAATGTAAAAAAAGTAAGAAGTTGAGAATTATAAAATAAATGGTTGTAAACATATCATACACAAAAACAAGAGTAGAAACTCAAAGAGGTGGCAGCGTATATTGAATGATCACATGGATAAAAAGCATTAATAGCGTTGATAGACCCAGTTTAGGTTACTTTATAACTTTCGTTGAACAGATACAATACATGCAAAAAAATACACTAAAACTTGATATTTTCGTGGCTCGTCAGTAATATAAGGTTTTAGTTAGTGTATTTTCTTGCATGTATTATCTGTGTTCAACGAAGGTTATAAAATAACTATATGCCCTACAATGGGTGATATATCAGCGCTACTAAGATTTTTTTTCCATACAAATTTATTGAAGCGCTTGTTTACTTCTTAAAAATATGTTAATAATCAGTAAAAATAGAGGTTTACAGAATTTAGAAACAGAAGAATTAAAAAATTATGACAGTGGATTTGAAATAAAATTTGAATTTCAAATCAATGTTAGAAGTTTTAACTGTTTACAAAACTAAACTCAAAAGAAAATTTCATAAGTGATTTCCTGCTACCCTCTGAGTTCATGACATCGTCTGAAATAGCACTGGACCTGTGAATATGGTTTACGATTAACTTGAAATTATCTGTCTATTGTCAGAAGAATTGTGCCTCAGCATATTGTAGGTTTGCCATCGTCGAAAAGGGCTTTACTTCCGGTAATATAACCTTGCTCAGCGCCTTTAAAGTGTTTGTGCGCCTTTACTTGACCATGTTACTTGGTACGTGACATTGCTGTGGTTGAGAGGGTTCAGAGGCGTTTCACCAAGGATTTCCCAGGACTCAGGGAAGTTGCATATTGAGAGCCCCTGGAAAGGTTAGGCCTCGAGTTGCTAGAAATGCACAAAATTAAATTTGACTTAATTTTTACTTTCAAGGTTCTGAATGAACTACTTAATTGAGGAGGATCTTTCCTTTTTCGACTTGGCCCCTTGGGTTCAGCACACGTGGGGTCACAGCTTTACAGTGTATTAGGCTTGGTTATCGTCGAAACATTTTTTCCGAGAGGGTGGTTGAAATATGGAATACTAGTGCTAAGACTATTAACGCAAGGCTAATTCACTCATTTCGCAGAATGTTAGATTTTTTAAATTCTTGAAGCGTTCCCTGCCACCTCCGTATTTACTACACTATGTGTTTTTACCTCTTTTTTTTGTTTGTTGGATCAGTGATAGTGGCCCAAAGCCCTTCCGACTCCTTCCACATAAGGTAGAAAATATATATTCATTCATTCCAACTAAAGAAACTATTGACTAGCAAAGATAACGAAATAAATACAACCATTTACATAGTTAATATAAATATTGACATTCTAAATGAAGAAAATTTTGGAATTGACAAATATGAACAAACAATCATAGATGAATGCGAAAATGTGGTGGCAAAAAACGGCTATGAAAAATATAATGTTTCGCCAGAACAAGAGTGAAAATTGTTTAAAAAGATAAAATAAAATGAAGTGATTACTCAAAAAGTTGTATTGAACACATAGTACACACTGGTTGACAAGAGGTGTGACCATTGAACAGAACGTTTCTGATCATTACTTTACAGCATGTTGGATATGAAATGAAAAAAGATGTACAGTGTGAAAAAAATATGGTGACAGTGATGAAAATTAATAATTTTTCATTAATGATTAATTTTTTTCCAAATTAATCATTATATTTAATTTGAAAAAAAAAATGATAATATCGTAATAAAGGAAATTAATAAAATCTAATGTTACCAAACTAAATAATAAGAAATGTTAATGGGATGTTAATGAAATGATAAAAAACTATATAATTCCTTTACGAAAGCAATACACAAAAACTACAAATAATAAAAAAGAGAAGGTTAATAGTAGAAAACCAGGTAACAATGAACACAACTGAGCTAATTTTAAAAAAATGACATGTAGAAGACGATCACAATATTAGAAAGTATACAAGAGGGTATTTATATGAGCTGAAAAAGGTAATTCGTAATAAAACAACATTCCAAACAAGAATGCTGTACAAATTTAATTGGAAAAGGGGAGAAAAATATATAAAAACCAAATGCCGTTTGGTTTTTATTTAATGGCAATATGGGAAATACCAATGTTATTATTATTCTTGCCATTATTATTGAATGCAAAATATCAAATAATAAAAAACTCGATTTAGAATAAAGAATACATGAAAGATATCTGTCAAATGCCCCTTAAAGCATTTTGCAAAGCAAGTGTTTTACAAACAAAAAACAACCAAAAAAAGTAGGCCTACGAGGAAAAAAGGGGAAAAAATAAACTTAAGGAAATTTTTGTCGTGAGGTTTTTAATAAAATTGCAGACATAAATATTGCAAAAGAAACCATATACATTAATAATCCAACAAAGAAAGAAACGGAAACAATTATAATGGAAAGAATACAAATTCTCCTGTAATTGATAACTAGAATTAAGTAAAGAAAACATATCGCATACAATAATAAATAAAATGATCGATGAAGAAAATTGGCCAGAGCGGCTGAAGACGCAAATTTTAATACCTGTACATAAAAAGGAGCACCAAATCTGACATAAATAACTATAGACCAATTTCATTACAGTTGGGTATAAATAAAATAATAGAAAAATACCTCGCAAATAAAATAAAATCTTTCCTTAATAAATGTAAATTGCTGACAGATCGACAATTTGGTTACATAGAAAATAAGGGTCAACTTACTAGTAGAAATTAATGAAATAATTACTTGTGCATTGAACGATGGCAAATATGTAGGCAGTATTCCGGTGGACTTGCTAAAAGCTTTTGATTCTTTCAACAAAAAATATTGTAACAAAAATGTGAAAAAAAATAGATTAAGAGTAAAAGTCTATAATACCATTACAGGATATTTAACAAACGACACACCTTAATAACAATACGAGATCAAACAAGTAATAAGTCCAATACAGAATTCGGCATGCTCCAGTGGTATATTTTAGGTCACTTATTTTTTATTTCACATACAAAGGATATTAGAAAATTATTGAAAAACTTGGTCCTGTCTGTTTTTTTTCGCTGATGATATGATCATGATTTGGATAAATTATTTAAAAAAAAATTTTTTTTTAATGTATAAGACGACTTTGATTTATTGGCGTATTAAAAACGAGATGTATAAAAGCTCTGATACAACATTCTACGCGGATATTACAGTCCCCAAAATGAAAATAAATGAAATAACAAATATTTATGTCCACGAGTAAACTGCAATTTTATGTTAAATAACAAAAATGTTTCAAATTCCTTAAATACATGTAGCGTGTTAGAATAGAAAAGACAAACAAAATACTTACGCGTATTTTATTGATAAATGTGGAACTTCAAAATACACAAAAACACTCTAATAAATAAACTCAGATAGTTAGTGAAAATCTATCCATTAAGAAAGAACGTAAATGAAAAAAATTATAAATAATATATATTCAGCATAGATTGAAAGTCAAGTGAGATGAGGCGATGAACTATTTGGATTTGCATCGGATTATATTCTTAACAGATTACCTTTACAAAATAAAACTGTAAGGCATTATTTGGAAGTAAAAGAAGCAAAACCTCGGTAATTTACAAAAAAGAACGATACTTTAATAACAATTACTAAATTAAGAGACAATACTGTAATAATTAAAAATTATTTTACAAATAAACATGAAATAAGTAAAATACAGAACGCAAAAGAGTTAAAATAGCGTACGAATAAATCAATGATACTACGATGGACAAAGTAATATACATGTATTAAAATGTGTGTATCTTTGTTGTACATGGCTGCTCACAATACAATACACACAAGGTGGCATTAGATGCAGTTTGTTTAACCATGCATTTTTTTTTGGTTTGTTTGTTTGTTGATTTGTTGGTATGTTCATTTGTTTGTTGGTTTGTCTGTCGGTTTGTTTGCTGGTCGGTTTGTTGATTTGTCTGTGTGTTGGTTTGTTTGTGTCTTTGTTGGTTGGTTTATTTGTTGGCTGGCTTGTTGGTTGGTTTGTTCGCTTCGCTCCATTTCGTCGACAGTGTAACCCGATGACGCCCTAGTTTAACTTTGATTCTTGCCCGACAAATTGCAGATCACTGAAGCCTGGCATAAAATGATGTGCTCGTCCGTATTGCGCTTCTATTCTCGTGCTGAATCGGGCCCATCGAAGTTTAACTCAATTTCGAGCCAGCAATTAAGTATTGCTATTTACTATACATCTATAATTTATTGTCTATATATCTATAACAAAATGATGAAGAATTTACAAAATGATATTACTATGATAATGCGTGGTTGTGAAATAATGTTTTTTTTTTTTAATTAAGTAAGTAAAAGACATGTTTTTACAAATTAACATATCACACATGATAAATGAAAGTGGTGATATTTACAGGGATCATGCAGAAACATAAAAAAGTAAATACAGGCCAAATATTTAAGAATGAACAATTTGATAAGTGATATTAGAAAGAGAATACCTTTAATAAGTTCTGAACGGTTTACAACAACAACGAAAAAATTTCTTTCAATTCTTGGATAATGCTACAGGTCAGTTATGGATGATATGGTTCTACAACAAACGGACTTATTGAACGTGTGCAAAAAATGAAAAATAAGGCTCTTAAAGCTCTATTTTATGCAAACAATGCGCACACAAAAGAGCTTTTAAAAATTAAATAGTATACTTTAAAAGTTAAAAACTAAATCCAGTGCTTTAACAGACTACTTTAATGTACTTTAAACGTTAAATAATAAAAAACTATACCAGTGGTGTACCAGACTAAACTAGTGTATTACACAATACGTAAAGCTTTTAAAATTATGTTACGGACCATAGCACATAGAGAAAACTTAACTAGAATTATGGTTTACATAAATGGAATATAAAACAAACGTTAAAACCAGCATATTATTATTTTTTTTTTAATTATTGCGTACGTATTGCACACACAAACGTTTTCGTTTAGCGCACTACATAGTATACTTGTTGGTTTTCAGGTCTAGTCATGGGCGTCCTCCATAAACACAGGAAGTATCTTTCTCAAGTAACGAGTCAGCCCAAACTTCACCACCAACTTTTACGATTACAGCGCTACAAAATTTCTAAACCTAACGACGAAAAGAAACATAGACGACGGCAGTTAGGTTTAGCAACGGCCAAGATGTTGACATGCGTAGAAGGTGAAAGTGTAGAAGTGTGTTTGTAGCAGAAGGGGTGCTTTAAGAGCGTGATTGTGTCCCCCTCGCTTGCTGGCTCGTTGGGGTCACTTTACATTGTGAGCAATATAGGATTGCAGCGCTCTGGTTCCATTCGTTATTGTGGAACCAGATGATTTTATGGTGAAGTAATATTGCACCTTGTAATACAAGCAACAGCGGCACTGGACTCATTCCGAGCAGCGCTACCCTTTGACCTTTCCACCAATTAACATCATAAATTGCAACTTGTTTTCCCCGAGAAATTAAAGTCGAGGGAGTTGCGTTTATCACTGCAGCAGACTTGTCGCTTGGATACGGCTCGTGCACTACTGCCACCCCGACTCCCAACCCCCTCCCTCCCTTCGTTAATTGCCTTTTAAAGACAGCGAGCCAATGGCTGTCCGACCACGGTTATTACACACTTTTTATTAAAAGTCAGAGATGAGCCTTTCGTCGTAAAGCCAAGCATTTTGCCAAATGGAATTTATAAATGGCGCTGTGCGGAAATTATGTCGAGTGTCGGGGCTGTAGTCAAGAACGGGTAGCTCTAAAGAAGTACTATCACGTAATGCACAGAAATAATACTAAGTACACTCTAACGATACTGTGCAGTAATGGTAACACTTCGCTGTATACCAGCTTATCCTTCACAAGACTTGTGTTATACTGGCAGTGTACATTTTGAGTACTTTTTAACTCAGAAAGTGCATGTGTACTGACGGTGCATAATTCATATGGAGGATGAGCTCCTAACAGCGATTCGATCAGTGTGTGTCGATCCAGTGGCGTTAGCAAGAGAGTGTGCAAGTGGTGCAGGGAACCATGTAGTTAGGCCTAAAATAATTAGTGCCCACAACACTCGGTCTTTGTTGTCTGATTTGCTTAACACTGGTTTTTAATAATAATAATAATATACGTTAGTTTGGCAAGGACCTGGTGGTCACTAACTGCCATCCGAAGTTAAAACAAAAATTAAAAAATTGTAAAGTTTAAAAGTTTAAAACGAAGACGGGTCACCGGCTGTAAAGGAAGGGTTGATGGTATAGGGTTGGGGTCACGAATGCCTTACTACCAAGGTTAGACCTACCAGGGACACACTGGTCCCCGATGGCATCGCCAAACGTGAGAGACGAGTGAGGGGAAAAGCCCTACCATTGTCAATGTTTAAAAAAAATTTTTTTAAATAAATAAAATAAAATAAATGCATTGCAGTTTAAAGCCTGGCCCAAACCAATTGTCAATCATAATCAAGATAAACTAAAAATTAAAAAGTTCATCATTATAAAAAAGCCATGGTCACCAGGAGAGACACGATCATGAACAAGCAGGCATTATTGGTCATACACCAGTCCAACAATCGCCACCCAACTAGCAGGCGACAACATAATTCGGTCTTTTAAAAAATTTGGCAAAGTTAAACTCGTCAAGATGTTGTCTGAGGCTGTTGACGGAAGCAACTGCTTCAGACGCAGGGGGATTTGAACAGACATGCAAAATCGTAGCCTTTTATTTTGAACCCATTTAGTTTTTTTATGAATGACTGCAGTTTACAAGTTTTATGTGGGGGGGGGGGGGGGGGGGGGGGAGATATTCGTAAATTATTTTTGCTACTTCATTCCTGTTTTGCACTGCATCAGCCCCACCCCCTCCCACCCCAGGTAACGCGTTCATTCGTCCATGTTTTACCTAAAAAAATTCACGTCTGCTATGAAACGGAAAAAAATGAAACTTAAATTACCCTGTGATTGGACCTTTAATAAGTAATTATTTATCATTAATTATTCAATAAAAAAAAATGTGGTTAAGTTAACGCTGGACCGTACTCAGAATGACCCTCCTACCTAAATGAAAAAAAAAATTGCATGACACGAATTAGCTAATCATTCCAAGAAGTAATCGGTTTTTAAAGAACTGTGCGAGGACTCATGCTCTCATCAGGAGCTAACTCATGATGAACGTCCGCCATGTTGTAACTATCACTTCCTATTCCATCCCTTGTCACAAGGTCGTCTGGGAGAGAAGGTGTGGGTTTCATTTCCCGGCTCTAAGCTAGCTGAGTCAACATCACTATAATCTTATTTTACCAAAGCAGTGCTAAAAGGCATCAACTTTCTAGCGTTGATCCAGGAAGCGAAACACGCGATTTATACCCTAGTCGGCCTTGGTTTGAAGATAATGTTATCTGCCTGCCTTACCGCTTCACGATCATGAAATTTTGTTGCACGCGGAGGCGCCATATGATTGATTAATCGTAGCACGTATTTTCGCAGCCGTCTATTAGGTTGCGTGGCCAGTAAATAGTTACGAACAGTCGTTCCATATTTGGCCCCCATAGTGAGGGATGCTACCTAGAACGAGAGATGGAATATGCGGTAAAACTGTCCTGCCAAACGGGCTCTCTATTACGTCGCTCGTGCTCTCATATAGACGTACGTTTCAAACAAGCCATCAGCGAAAATCATGTACTAGAGATGACGTAGTATAGTAAGTCACCGGAATCGTGACGTGACGTGACGTGATACGGAATCGAACTGGTGAACCCGTCCATCTTTATATCACTTTAATACGCCATTTTACTAACTCGATCACTCCCACTTGATCCAGTGCACAATCGACGAGTATAGAGCTGTTTTGCCAAAAGCAAAAAATCAGCGATCTCGTGGTGGGGGTTCCGTGGTACGATCAGCACGTGTTACTAGCGCACACGCAAATTTCGTATGTTCGAGCACACGCAACCATGATGAACCGTGCATCGAGCGCACAGGACCACCCACATGTCAAAAACTCCACCGCGTGACGTCCTTTTTATCCATTTCGTGAATTCTTTTGTCTTCGTGTTTGTCATTGATAAGGTCTTGTTAATAATCAGCAGAAACCTGTTCGTTGCTTTCAGTGTACAATTACGTTTACGAATGTATGAAAGCGAACGTTTACCACTATACTAAATTATATGACACTTAACTTTTAGAGTACGTATTTGGTATTTTAATTTGCGACGGTTTTTTTAATACGAGGTTGTTAAAATTATTTTGATGAAAACTAAAAACATTGCTGATAATCTGTTAAACAAGGTACTTTTTTTTATTTGCCTTAAGCAGGTAAGTATGACACACCGTCTGAGGGGGCGCGCTTCGAGCGTTGCTATATACATCGAGATTTCTGTAATCCTAAAGCATATGACGCAAGCAAAGTGAAACTCCGGGTGTGGGCTCATTCTACCTGCGCGCTGGATACACGGTTTTTTTCTGCCTGTGCGCTAAAACACGGTGCGCTCGTAACACGTGAGCTAGTAACACGACACCGTGGTGGGACTACTTGGCCAGTTTGAATGTGGGTTACATATCCCGAATGAAACGTAAGTTGGTAAAAAAAGTATTATTTTCAGCGATTTGTGTTATATTTGTTTCTCTTTCTTAGACCAGGTCTCGCTCTCTTTAAATACGAAATAAGATTTAAAATATTGGTTTGGAAATGATGTGGGGAGACCGCCTTTCCATTGCTTCTTGTGATAACCGACCACGGACTTCCTACAACAAGCATTTCTTTCATTGGCTTAAAAATAACGGCGTCTCAACGCTGTACTCAATGGGAATACAAAGCTGTACCGGAAGCAAAGAAAATCTCGCTGGCCAACGAGATGTTTGGGAAGTTTATCGCCGCGGTTTTTATCCACAGCGTTTTGAAATCATATTTTGATGGTAACATTTTACGGGGAAAGCGTTTTGTTGGTCCTGATCATTACCGCGTCATGCGATTCAGGGCTAATGATGCATTACTCGGGTTTGCATAGAATTGTTCCCCGCACAATGCACTGTGACAAACGTTAACGTTTGGAAAGGAGAAACTCCACGTTGCCATTTCGTACTGACGTTACCAACTGGAAAAAAAGGAACCCATATTTGATTCAGTACTGACAATGCATATTGCCTGAACGGGGTGGGGGGAGGGGGGAGCCAAGCTCAACCACCGATGTCATGCAACTCCAAACCCCCCAAAGGGCCCTCAAATATCCCAAACCCGTTCCCCCGGGGGGGGGCTCGAGCCATTACTTAAGAGAGTCATACGATTTTCAAATTTTAAGGTTAAGACTGCTACCAAAATTAAAGAAATTTAAAACGAAGTTACTGGATTAAAAAACGAAAGAGATTATGTCGTAACAACTAACAATGAAGAAATTTTCAAGCGTACAATGAGTTAAAAAAATTAGATACCTTTCAACGATTGAAACAATATTCATAACGGAATGAAACAATGTACATAGATAAATAAAACTGTGACATTTTTTTAATGACAATAATTAAACAGTTATTTACTTTGTTGTGCTGTATTGTAAATGTTTTTCCCCCAATCATTTATTTATTTATTTATTTATTTATTTAACGGTTGAATCAAGAATAACAAGAAGAACTTGGTGAACATATTATCCATGGGTTTATTTCTCGTAAGGTAGAGTGTAGACATTACGGCTTGGCTATGTTTCACTTAATCGTCAATACAGCTCCAGCAAATAAAAACGTGTAAAAACAAGGTCAACAACAATCAACAAACCAACAATGCCAGTTATGTAAAAAAGGGTTTCAAAGGGTTTAACGAGTGTAGGTGATGTAGCTATAAGTACAACAATAACCAACAACCAACAATGTATTTACTTATTGTTTATCTTTTATTCAGTCATGTGCAGCTAGCGTAAATACACATTTTTGTGAAGTTTGCATTTGCAAAATGTGTTATTAGCACTGGCGATAGCCAGTGTTAGTAAGGGTCGACCTAGGATCTCTGTGTTAAACTTTCAACTTTGAGAGCTTATAACTCCGTCAAAATTAAAAAAAATTTAAAACAAATTTGCAATCTAGTCTTGATTAGTCAAGGCCTGTCTACCCAAGATACAGAGAGGGGCCAAATAGACAACTTCTTGTTCTGCTTCTTCTTCTTCTGCTTCTTGTTGTTGTTGTTCTGGGGATACTTTCGTCTGTCCTCTCTACAGGTCAAACGATTTGTCCTGTAAAGCTGGTTCTTAGCTCATTTTACAGGTATTGCTCCGTAGATGTGCTCTTTCCATAAGGCCTTTTCTAATTGGTCAAGTGGTTCAGGGGTTACGGAGCTCTAAACGACCAGATTGATTGTTTTACATTGTTTTAAACATTGTTAGTATGCAACAATGCCATTTAGCAAACGCCAGCTGCAAGACATAGACTGAAGATTAAAGGATTTGTTTTTATTGTTAACACTTGCGATAGCCAGGTTAGTAAGGGCCATAGCAATTTACCGAGCTTAAAGGCGGCGCAACCAAACAAACAACAAATTAATTATAAAGGTGTGACACATACCCCACCTCTCATCCACCACCACACCTATTTATTACAATTCTCAAAGTAACACGGATTAATAAACAAAAACGTATCGTTAAAAGTTAAAAGTAAGGGTCTAAAAGTCAAAACCTGTAAGGAACACGGACAAGCTTTGACTGTAAGGGTCTAGGTGTCAAATTTGGCCAGTAAGAAACTGCTAAGCATTAGACCCTTACTACCCGGTGATCATGTTAATGACTTAGTAAGGAAAATTGGAAATTAGCCAACAGCGAAAATCATACACTAGAAGTAACGTAGTTCAGTAAGCCACCTTTATGCACTTATGTTAAATCGGAGTGGCATGACCCGGATTCGAACCGGCTACCCAGTTCGCCCCCAGATCACTTGCATAGCACCTTAATCTCTCCGTTGCACTTCGATGAAACGTAAGTGCATAAAGGTGGCTTACTGAACTACGCTTACGCTTGTAGCAGGTTGTCTTGCTTGGAATCGCTGCCATGTTACCAAACCAAAAAAAATGTCAACCTAAAGCAAAGTAGGAAACCCACACCCCCACTATCATTGGATCATCTCATGGGTCTTTATAGGACGATTTCAGACAGCTGTTCCTCAAAAACCGGGTAGTAAGGGGCTAATGCTTAGCAGTTTCTTACTGGCCAAATTTGACACCTAGACCCTTACAGTCAAAGCTTGTCCGTGTTCCTTACAGGTTTTGACTTTTAGACCCTTACTTTTAACTTTTAACGATACGTTTTTGTTTATTAATCAATAATATTCAAATAAAAAAAATGTGGAGGAATTCCTAATTCTCTCAAAAAGTCCTTTTAGTATCATTCTTGGCATCAAGTGTTGGATAAGAATAGCGTTAAAGAGATATTAGTTCTTGCTTCATAACCATCTCGTGCATTTATGAGGCTATGAGGTGCGCCGAAAAGGAGGTTCGCCATTATGAGGCAACAAGGTGCAGTTTACAAGGCAAAAAGGCTTAGGAGAGCCGTGGTTACTGCCTTACGGACTAGAGGAAGGAAAGTGCCAGTTTGTTCTTGACATGACCCAGCTTGGGCGAGCATTGTCGTGTTGCCATGCATCACGTGGTAGCAGCCGCGTAGAAGCTACTGCCATCGTAATGACACTACAGTTGATGCTCGAATCGGGCGTCGGACGAAAGTCTAACTGGAAAATCGTCTAATGGGATAATTATCTAATATTTGCCTAAATAAAAAATCTGGAAAATCATCTAAACGGAATATCATATAACGGATGAACGTCTAACTGAACAATAATAGTGGTTTCTGATGTTATATGTATAGCTGCAGCGAGCGCGGTAGCGCGAGTAAGGCAGGGACATTTGACGATTTTCCATTATACTGTTATACTGTATACCTTCTTTCAATTATGCGATTTTCCAGTTTGACGATTGCCCCTCGCCCCGCTCGAATGTTTTTGAGCATGCCAAGTGAAATGTAATATAATATAATATAATATAATATAATATAATATAATATAATATAATATAATAATAATTTGTCACGATAGCAACAGATCTGGCAAGGACCCTGAGATCGCTTACAGCCAGCCTAAATTACAAACAGAAAACAATCATATATAATGAAAGAGATTGGCCGGCAAGGGAAGGTGAGGGGATTAGGTATTGGGACACGAATGCCTTACCACCAAGGTTAGTCCTGCCAGGGACTCTAAGGCCTCCGATGGTATAGCCAAACGTGTTGGGCATGGGAGGTGTAGGAAAGGCCCAAGTAAAAAATAAAATGCAGATGAACAAATGAGATGGTTAAAAGCATCGCTATGTAAAACAAAGTATGGTTATGATATACTAAAAACAAAAGCATCCCCAAAATGGGAATTGTCACTGCCTAAAAAGGAATAAATTAAAAAAATAAAACACTTTGTTGCAATAGCAACAGGTCGGGCAAGGACTGAGGGTCACTAACAGGCTGCCATAGAGTCTCCAGAGTCTGTGTGGGATATGCCAAATGTAGTCTCCAACATTCAACGGAATACCCACGACCTCCAATGGTACATTTTAGAAAAAGATTTATAACAACGGAGCCACTGACGGTTGGTAAAAAATCAGTTTCCAATATCGGCACGAAAATGTTACACAACTGCAACGAGACAAATTTCGTGCCGATCTTAAGCTTTAAGGAAGTTGTGCTCCTAAATAGACGCACAGAAAAACTGATGGAGACAAGCTACGCTTCAGCAGTTCCAACTGCAATGAATTCGTCAAAAACCCTAAAATTGCGGTAAACTGTTATAATATGAAGCTGAAGTCTGTTCCAAAAAGAAGAAACACTAAGTACAGCTGCAATTTAAAACAATGAATAAGAAAGTGAGGTTCTACAATATACACAGCGTGTTTAATGTCGAACACACCTCTTTCGTCACTCACAACTTTTGAACTTGGACCTGGCTTCGTTGATGCAGACAAGGAGTAAGGCTAGCCATAGTTCACAGCCTCGTTAAACAGAGATAATGGTGTGCTTTAACCAAGCGTGATAAATCGGCAAGGTTTATTGGAAAAGGAAACAAGGGATGGTGGCTGGATGCAGGTGCGTTCCTTCGCCTGTCGAATCTTTTTACTGACCTCAACTCAACGCAGGTTTGAACTTCTTCGTGGGGAGTAGCCGTGATTTACGACTAGAGGTCATTGAAAGGTATTGGTTGTAGTTTGTTGCAGCCAGTTTAGGGTGAGCAAGACAGGTAACGCCACCAGTCGTATCTTGACGAAGTAGCAATATAATTGAATGTAACGGGAAATAATGAATGAAGTAAAAAGTTAAAGCACGAGCTGTGAACATCGTAGGAAAAGCGAGTAAATGCACGGTGAAGAACGATGCTGAAATTTGTTCATTTAAGTAAACGAAAAATATCATTGCAAATATCCTTCTGACATTAATGCCGTATGCATTAAAGGGCCTACACCTTTTATACAATTAAAAAGAAGAAAGATAAGGTATAGTTAATGTTTTTATTGCAACAGTTTTCAAGAACAGTGGAGATAACACTAAACTTAATAAAATATTAACTATCCTTTTATTTCCCCTTTTCAATGGGCAGTATTTTTTACTGGCTGCACTTGTTTAATTTTAGTGACTGTCTTGTGTTTGAAATGAAAACAACAGTAAGGTTTGACGTGGATTAACCAAGTTGTATTACCATGGCGTTTAATCTTAGAGAAAACTCTTGTTCATGTTCCTTTCCGGTTTTGACCCCATTCAGTTAAACCGTTTTTGCTTTGTCATATTTTCATGCCAGATGAGATGAAAGGTTGATATGCTGAATTAATGGTCCACAATTGTTCTCTGCTGAACGGTTATAATAGTCCAGTTTCTTTCGCCGTGCGTTCTTCATAATTGTTGCAACGTGTTCACAGCATAAAAATCAGCAACTACCAGGTTGCATTTGTATTTATTAAATAAATATTGAAAAAAAAAACAACCGCAAATGCGTAAGGAACACAAAGGCTGTATCCTTCCCAAAAACCAATTCCTTAAAATCAATGTAACGAGAAACGACCACGTAATTGTGGTACTAACACAAGAAAGAGGCTACGCCAGAGACGAACAGCAGGAACCTCGTTTCGCTCGTAATTTATGTTGGATTTGTGTTAAGGATTTTTCTTTAAAGGAGCCGACATCCTGTTCTCTATACTTTAGCAATCTTTACTATAATTAGAAATTGAAAGAAAGCCAGCATTCTTGCATGTTATTCACTACTATTGTGGTTTGTAAACAATGATGAAGACGCAAGTATTCAGCAACAGAGAAGCAAAAAAACAAACGAGGAGAGTCGATTATAAAATGAAACGTCGAGGCAAAGCGAATTAGGTATATCTATGATAATAATGTGTCCATTAAAATTACATTCAGAACAACTTTGAATTGGTGCTTGGTAGAAAAAGAACGTGAGAGTGGGGTAAGTTAGTGATTAGGTAGTTGATTGTTTTATTGCGGCTGGGTTTTTAACTAGTTTATAAAAGATGGTTTAATTGCGGGGAAGGGTAATCGTCTAACTGGAAAATCGCATAACTGGAAGAACGTATACCGCATAACAGTATCACAAAAAGTCATCTAACACGAACTTCGTATAATGGAAAATCGTCTAACGGGAAGTAAATCGTCTAATGACCCTGACTCGCTCGCGCTGTTGCACTCGTTGCGGCTATACATATAACATCAGAAACCGCAGTTAAATTATTGTCTAGTTAGACGTTTATTCATTATATAACGGTTATCCATTATACGATATTCCGTTTAGATGATTTTCCATTATACAATCTTCCGTTTAGATGATTTTCCAGATTTTTTATTTATGCAAATATTAGACAATTATCCCATTAGACGATTTTCCAGTTAGACGTTTGTCCAACGCCCCGGCAATTCAACCGGCAAAAAGCCGTGAATAATTTCAAAAGTCGGGGTGAGGTTGGGCCTTACAGCAGAGTCAAAATGTAACTTCTTAAGATGAGTGCTATTAGGTCAATAATAATTATCACCCAATTATCATCAATTGGGTGACCAAACAGGGGTAGCATGGGCAAGTATTGGACGAAAATAGACCCTGTGAGGCATGCTATTACTACCAGAGACCGTAATTAAAACTTGTTGTGCCCAACTCAAAATTCGACTGTCGTAAGTTTTTCTTAATAGAGAATTAAAGAATTGTGGTGTCGTAATGTCGTCAGAGCTGTCAACATTAACTCAATTAAATCTGAGTGCGATCATAGGCTCTTTCATCATTCGTTTTAAAATTTTAGGATATTATTTTACGATTTCAAGATTTTTGGATTTTTGATTTTAAGATTTTAATGATTATTTTTTTTTAAATTTTTTAATTTAATGTTTTAAAAGTTAAATGTTAACTTTGGGCCGAATTGTGGACAGTTCCAATTCCTTCTTTCCCCTCTTATATTTGTATGCAGGATTAAGGATGTTATCTTATGATTGGTTCTATTATCCAATGCCAGTAGTAAGCTAGTTGGTGAATCAACGATCATCCCAGTAAAAAAAAAAAACAGTAGGCCAACGCTGGCCAATTGGTGGGGTGGATGTTGGTATATCTTAACATTTGGTTGCAGACAATTTTCTGAATCACTTTGCTGGGTACAACCGATAGGTATGGCCGATAGGTCTTATAACCTTCAGATCTGTAGCAGTTTTGAAACCAGGAATGACATTTGCAGCTGACCAAACTAGTACACGATTTTCTCAGATTCAAAAGGCATCGTAAAAATGAAGGCCAGTAAAAAACATATTTGGTGACAAATTTCCTTATAAAAGTAGCCAGACAGGCCCGCTGGTCCAGTCGCACGACACTGGTTAAGATCTGTAAGAGCGGGTAGTGCAATCGTGGGTGTGAAGTGTCCCTGCTGTGGTCATAGTCCAGGTGAAGTTGAGGGATGATGTTGTTTTCAAGAATGCTACTGACCTCAAAGACAGCATTCTGACCCTTTTGTGAACCGAACCCGCAATTCAGGCGAGCCAATAAATCCACCATAACGAATCTGAACCACTTTTTGGGTAGCATTATTCCATCGTAGGTTTATAAAAGCTTTGAACGTTCGGATTTGGCTCCAAACTCCATTCCCAGTTTAGCAACAAAAACTCTTTAAATGTCCCACACCACTTTCGTCCTCGTTAGACTTGTTGTGAACCACATAGGGTAAACTCGCAACCCAAGTTCCCAACATAATTACCGTTAGGGATTGGGAAGATCTCGAATCGTCAGTGTTATAGCGAAAAAAGCAAAAAATGGTAAGCCAGGGTAACCTTAGCCTGATCATGTTCTTGATGGCAATGGAATTCCTGTAAGGCAGTTGAATTTTAGTGCGACAAGTGCGGAATACAAGGAAAATGCTCATCTTCCATCGTGTAATGACCGAAGACCAGCGGACGTCACGTTGATGCATGCGAATCGTACACACACACAAGATGGTACCTGCTGCTAAATCGTCAATCCAGCTAGGTCCAGCTCCACGGAAAGTGATATAAAAGTGACTGTATATTTTACTGTCCTCAAAACATCTAATAAATATTAGGTAAGTTGTATTTATGCTCAACGTATTGTAGTGTGTAGGTACCTTCAAAGTCGCACAATTCTTCCGTGTTTCTCAAGGGAAAGTGATTTTGCCATCGAATCTTAACGCCAAGTAATTGCATCAAATACCGCCACTTTTGTCTTTGCTGCTATTTGGCTTTGCTGTCTTTGCTGCTATTGTGATGATGTATTACAAATTCCAAGTTCAGAAACGACTGAAAATGTCAGCAGCATGAATCTATAGCCCTAATTGCAATATCAAGTTTGATCCCGATCTGACAGTCTGTTTGAAAGAAATCGCCTGGACGGACAGATAGACGGACACAGCTTTAAAGTCTATTAATAAACAGTGGATTTTTTTGTCCAACAGTTGGCCTAACCGTATTTTGTCTCGTGGGAAAATGTCTTAGCCAACGTACAGGCTCAATGTTGGGCCAGTATTTATACCCGACCCGGTCTGACACTATAGTTAGCCAACGATGCGCCAAAGATGTCAAAGCAACAACGCTGGGGCACCATTGCCAAATGAACAACTATATAACTGATGTACGATGGTCAGGATTGAACACTGTACCTTTCGTGCTTGAATTAAAAACGTTAACCACTGCACCACCCGAACTGTGATTATGAGCTTCGACAATGTATATGAAGATATGAGTGTTCATGTTTTCATCGTAAAAATATTATGTTGATGTTTCAAGTTTATGGAAAATAAATAAAAGTAATCGGTGAAACTTAATGGTCTACGAATTTGAAGAAATGTAAACAATTTAGTAATTACGCAGAAATTATATTTTATTATTACAAAAAGAAAGAAAAGTTTGAGGTGTGTCCATATGTATGGTCAATGAATGCTAGTCCAAGTAACGTTACTTTTGGTTAAACAGTCCTACCTTACATTAAATAATTGTTTCCAACACTAGACTTTTAGTGTACTAGACTGCAATTATAAAAGAAAATAAGTTAGCCCAATGAAGACGGCCAACATGCTGGTGAAGCAAAAAAAGAAATACGTTGGTCGAACGAAGGACGTTCAACACATTAGTATAGCAGCAAAAGAAATACCTTGGCCTGTGGTCAGTGAAACCAGATTTAAAAAAGCGTTGGGACAAGCGTGTCTGAACTTTGAAGAAGTAAGCACGGTATTAGCTGAAGAGGAAGCTGTGCTAAACTCCCGACCACTCACTCAAGTTTACAACGATTCTCAAGATCTTTGTCCTTTAACAACAGCACACTTTTTAATTGGTAAATGTGTGGTAGGACTTCGTAGCTGTGATATTCAAGAAGGAGATGCCTATTGGTCGATCTAGTCTGTGCAAGAGGTGGATTTATGGCCAACTCTTAGTCAACGAATTTTGGAAATGATGGCATTCAGAATATTTGCATCAATAACGCTCCACACAGCAACAGCATGGAGTGCCTCTGGTTACTGAAACTTTCAAAAGATGGGACCAGTTAATACAATACTGTAGTGTTCACATGATAATCTCTGGTTCTACAGTTAAGCGACCAACTCAACTGATTTGCCCTTTAGAAATTGGACTTCATAGGGAATAAGAGTGCCGGAATCTTGCAAATAATGAGACAACTCACTGATTGTTTAATTTAAGGGCTGTATTAGTGTTTATAGTTTAGTATTGTTGTTCATAATTGTTTGACACAAGTGATCGTAACTGAAATGAATCCATGTATAAAGCTTTCGAATCAGCCAACTAAATGTTGTGATAAACCCAAATACATCGTGGTTTTCTTTCACTACAACAGAGATATTCAGAAACACCCAAACCTGTTCCAAAACTAAGTTAGTTACCAAGCCGAAATCAAGCTGCCTTCCCTCTTTTCTCCTAATTATCTACAAAACCCTAAAACCCCCCCCCCCCCCCCCGGAACTGATTAGGTAGCAAGATGAAGCAAGCTATTTTCCCTCTTTCCTCCTAATCACTTCGAAAACGCTAATCTGCCCTGAAACTGACTTAGTTCACAAACTGGAAGCAAGCAGCCTTCCCTCCTAATCACCTCCTAAAACCTAATCTGCCCTTAAACTGACCGACTTAGCTGAAACCAAGCTGCCTTCCCTCTTTCTTCCTATCACCTCGAAAATTCTAATCTGCCCCAAAATCGACTAATTTAGCAAGTCGAAGGCAAGATGTCGCCCTCTTTCCTCCTAATCACCCTAGAAAGCCTTAATCTGCCTCGAAATTGACTTAGTTAGCAAGCCGAAAGCAAGCTGTCATCCCTTTTTTCTACTAATCAAATAAACAATTTTTTCCAGGGCACCCATGCTGCAAAACTGACTTAGTCAGTAAACTGAAAGCAAGCAGCCTTCCCTTTCTCCTAATCATCTTGAAACCCTAATCTGCCCCAAAACTGATTTTGGTAGCAAGCCAAAACCAAGCCTCCTTTCCTGTTTCCTCTTAATCACTTCGAAAACCCTAATCTTTCCCGAAACTTACTTAGTTAGCAAGCCAAAAGCAAGTTGAACTTTTCCCCTCTGCTCTCAAATCTGATGTTATCCAGTTTTGCCAAACTTTTTATCGGAATAACGACTGTGAATCAAAATTAACTTTTTATCGCAATTAAAAAAATGTTCCTTTCAAGACAAGCACAAATAAAATCAATATTTCTGCCCCTTATTGGCTGTGGGCCATAAACAGGACACATACCTAAAAGACAGATAATAGTGTTGCACAGATTTTAAACACCAATAAAGTGACAAAAACACAGCGATACTTACAAAAACCCGTCGCGGCAACGATAAATGTAGGGCGCAGCGAATGGCATTTGGTAGGGGAGGGGGTGGGTAATCAGACAAAGCAACTTTTGTCGACTCACCCTCATCAGCCAGGGGCTCTGGGGAGTGCCGTGAGCTTCCCAAGTGGAATCCGGAAGGCAGACAGATTTTTAAGTATTCTCGGACCATTCCTGGCTTCAAACAAAACGTTTTTAGTATTTCAAGAATCCACAAAAATGAAAGAGAATAAATGAACCCTACGGTAAGATTTTTTTATTTTTAAACTTTCGTTGCCTCAATTTTAGTTTTGGTAACTTTATAGGTATGCTGGGTGCCTGGTGTACACATGAAGAGACTCACCGCTACAATTTTTTTATGCATAAAAACCAAGTGATTTGATTAAAAATACGACCAAATTTCGTTTCTATGATGAAGGCTACCACCATTCATAATCTACTTTTTATTCATTCCAACCTGTATATTATCACGACCATTTCAACTTAACAGCACGCAGTGAAGAAAGTTTTGCTGTAGCTTTCACACCATGATGTAACGCAAAAATAATTTAAGGAGGCATTCCGTGAAAGCTGCTTTATTTGCTGCAATTTTCAGTGTAAAGTTGTAGCTTGATTATAGGTGCGGTATTTCGACCATCGCATATATAATCAACTATACCTCTGTGCCAAAAAATTATCGTCTAAATAATTCTCTTTTATAACGCGAGCAAGGAAACCTTTCTTTTGCAGTGTCAATACACAATCGTAAAACCTTAAAATAGTTTTTTTTTTGTTCAACAAAGTAGTCAAATATTAATTTTCTTACAGTCAAAAGTTTTCAAACTGTTGTTCTCCGTGTATTCTTTTTTAATAACCTAATTGCTCGGTCTGCTGTTAGAAGCTGAATAGAAGTTGAATCGGTTCTATAGGTTAGATCGCATCAACTAACTACACTTACCATATCTTTTTTTTCTGCCTTGGCTTTTCTTGCAGCTAGTCAAAGCACCATTTCTTACCACTTGCACCGTTTTTCTCTGTGGCAAACTAGATTTTTTTCCAGTAGTCACTAAGAAAATGTTATTACATCCATTATCAGAGACATTCCAACTTTCTCTTTTTCATGGAATATCGGCTTCTAACTAGCTATGCGGTCGCGTAAATCGGGCAACTCAGCATTCTTAGTAGGGGAAGAAGTATTTGTGTGAAGAAGCACCCACCCTATTATCATCCATCGTGTTTCTTTTTTTGGATGCCGTACCCGACTTCTGCTTTATTTATGGGCATCAAAACTAGGATATGCACACAAATAAAGAAAAATATTTACTTTTATTTTGGGAAGCTGCAAGGAGTCAGATAAAAGTTGAAAACACTGTTAATTGTCGGCATTGCAACATCGCTGAGCTAAATACAGCTGTGGCTTTTCCGACTGTTGCTGATTTGAGCAAAGCTGGGGATGGGGAGGGGGAGGCAAGCCGGCGGTACCCTCCCCCCCCCCCTCCCCCACCTTACTTCGGCCCTGGATACATGGGAAACAATAAAACAAAACGACAGAAATTGCGTATGCAAGGCCCATCGAGTTCCAGTTAGAAAAACAAGTCCTTTGGGGAGGGTTAACCACCCTTCTCAAAGGCCACTTTATTCTACTTTGCCTCAGAGGGCCTTAACTTCAAAACTTCGGACTTTTTTTCGTTTCTTATATAGACGACGAAAAGGCATTGCCAGTGAGGGTTGTTTTTTTTTGGTAAGCATCTAAGTGTTTTTATTGTTTTACTGGTGTTTAAAATCTGTACAACACGTTTTCTTTCGACTATAGGTCTGAATCCTGCTTATGGCCCACAAACAACAAAGGACAGAAATATTAATGTTATTTACGTTTGTACCTTGTCTTGATGGAAACATTATTACTATCGGGCTTTGGATTTTTTAACTTCTGACCCAATTTTTGCCTTGTAATCAAAATTTTAATGCTGATTTAAATGCGTTTATTAGGAGTGCTTCATCAAACGCATGCCAGAGGAGAAATAAACCTGCAATATGATGCTAGGACGAAGTGATGAAAAGGAGCTGGAACATGTTTGTTTATTTTCCTGATTTGAATATCTCTATTACAGAAACTTCAGTGGTGCTTAGATGTTTCAGATTCCAGACTAAGACGTGCAGCTGAATGTTCGTTCACATCCTTGCTTTGATTTTGCGCCACTATTTTGAATACGTCCTGCAGTGGCAAACACCGCAGCAGAGCCTTACATGTTTCACGAGTATCATCGTTATGAACATCACGATGACAATCGCGTCGTTACGATTGTTGTGATTTACACGAATTTTAGAATTGTTCAGTGGACGTGATAAGGCGCGCGTCACGGGAACAATTGGTCGTCCGGTGGCAAAAGAGATGTGTTTTGTGCGCCATTGCCCGTTTTCTCTTCCTCCGCCCGAGGGCGTTGGCTACGAGATTGCGTCATCAAGAGCGTCATGGGAGGAGGAGGGTCCGAGAGATTGCGCCATTAGGTCGTCATTACTGGCGAGTGATCTAATCCAGATAAGTCGTGCGGTGGCCCTTACATTGATTTCAACACGTCCAGCGGCCGGACCCTCAGGATTATTGGGCTTTATCTCTTTTGTTTCATGCCCTGTCAGGCGGGTGCACTTCCCTCTCTCTCCCCGCCAACAAACCTATAACCGTTATCTGTGGTCGGTTTGGCCACTCTCTCTCTCAGCCCAGTTGCCATCTCCTAACTTGCCGTCAAGCGGTACTTGATAGATGGCAGCCCGGCAGTTGAGGCTGCCAAAGTGCGCTGCATCAACACTTTGGGGTGATTTTTTTCACGCCAGCCAGCTTGTAAATGGTTGGCCATGAGAGTCGTATTCCATTACCATAAACAGATTATGGTGTTCACAGAATGAAATCGCGAGGAGTCCAGAATAAAAAAAAGAAAAAAAATGCAAGTGCCAAAAGACATATAACTTGATTTGTTTACACCAGGGGTCGTTTTTTATTTTTATTTTCTTCGCAATGACAGTTTATCTTGCACCAGAAAACTTGGACGCCAAAGTTATCTACATCGAGGGTGGCCATCATCATGTTCTGATGCTCAAGAAAAGAATGTGTTATTCCGATGGTGCTGCGTCATGTACGCGTGGGTTTCCGGAAACATTCCACGAAGTCATTGTAAGGGAGTATCTGACCACGTTAATACTAAACTTTTTTCTTTTTTTTTATTGAAAACCAGGCTTAGTCTGAACTCATTGTTATTCTACAAATAAAATAAATTATAATAATGTTAAGTAAACCACGTAATAATACTATAATAATAATAATAATAATCTGCTTTATTGTACTATTAAATAATAATAATAATAATAATAATTAATAATAATAGTTTTTATTCAGTAAATACACATTATGTGCATGCACGAAGCTCGTAAAGCTTGTATGTGCATTGAGCATCAATCTTCATACATAGCCAATACTTAAATTATTAATGTAAGGTCTTATACACAGTATTTGACATTTTCATTCATTACATACAAAACATTTCTATACACTGACTACAATGGATTTCACATCGGCCTAAAACAAATTAGAAATTTCCCTAATTGTTTTTCAATCAGTAAGTGTTCAATAATAGCCATTTCTTAATTTTATTTTTTATATTAAATCTAGTTACGGTCTTTCTAATTTCAAATGGTATTTCATTTAGTATGGTTGGTATAATAAATTCAAGACATCTTTTTCCGTATGAGTTGGAGCCACGAAGAGTGGTTCCTAAAATGTCTTGTAGTTTTAATTTGGTATGTGTTATCAAAATAATTGTTCACTATTATTGTCATTTTATAAAGGATTTTAAAATTAAGTAGATTATATTTCTTCAATATTTCTATTGTTGACATTTTAAATTTAGTACCAAATAATGCTTTAGTTGCCTTGTTCATTGTTTTTTGAAGTCTTTCAATGTAGTTTTCGGTAGTTGACCCATATATTGTGCATGCATATCTCACTTGTGAAAGTGTCCAAGACTCATAAAGAGTTTTTTTTACTTCAACTCCAAAAGAGTCGTTAGCCATGTATAATATTGGTATTATTTTCCTAATTTTTTTTTTTAGAATTTCTATATGTGTATAAAATAATATAATAATAATAATAATAATAATAATTTTATTTGTACAGTTCAGTACAGTCATTGTTATTGTTTTATATGACATAGTAACCCGAAACTCAGGGAGTTTGTATGGGTTATTGTTTTGGTTAGTTAATAATAATAATAATAATAATAATAATAATATAATGCAGAGACAAACGTAAATTTCTAGTGGAATAATTTCTATTGGAACAATAACTTAATTAATTTCTTCAAATTTCTTACATAGTTTTCTTACAAAATTTGATAATATAATTAATTCCTTAAATTCCTCTTTTAGGTTTTTCGTACTTTCCACAATATTATTAATTATTCAAACTTTTAAATTATTACATTTAGTTATCATTAAGTAAATTTTTCAAAGTTTATTTATACTAGGCTACAGTAGTTTAATAAGTACTGTCTTAAACGGTTGAATATCAATGGTGTATAGTAATTTTATTTCTTAATCCTTATGTGTTTATCCATCTTGGTAGCTCGTATCGTATAGTGTTTGTCCTTTATCTTTTCTGTTTTACTACATTAAATGTTTTATGTTTATTCTCAAAATAACCCTTTTCGTATTGGTTTTAGCTTGAGAACCATCAATTTTTGTTTGTTTTTATAAATATAATTTGTGTAAGTCTATTTCCAGACAACTTTTATTATTTTATTTGTAAATTTTGAAGTTTTTGAATTATATAATTTGATGCTAACCCATAAATTTCAATACCATATCATAACACTTTCAATACAAGCGTTGTATAAGATTTGTTTATTCTTATTATTTAAAACTTTTTTTAATTAAAAGATTTTTGAAAGTAAGTATCTCAATTTGTTCGTTAACTTTTTATGTTTGTTTTTAAATTCTTGTGCGAGACTAAAATTAAACCGTGGTAGTTTGTTAGAGTTTTGTTCTCTATGTATATGTTCCGTTACAGTTATAATTTATCTGTAATAGATTACACTTTTCTTCATGTACGATTAGATTCTTCTTTTAACTTCATTTTTGGAACAGTAATATCCATGTAGAGTATTTTTTCTTACTAATATATATCCCATTTTCAATAAGCCAGCAATTTAATAAATCAAAGTCTTTTTGTAAATGTTTAACGTGTCATTTTTTTGAATAGTTTATTGAAATGAGAATCAGCAAAAAAATATATAACTATGTTTTATTTGTACCCACATTTATATCGTTTATAAAAATTAGTAAAAGCAACGGTCCTAACGCAGAACATTGTGAAACACCGAATTCTGTCTGAATATTAGTCTACTCATTTTTGAATTTCAATGCTTTTATATTTTAACTATTAACTATGTTGTAGAGCTTTGCTCCCATCCTTAATTTTTGACATTTCACTAATAAAATTATCAAATGAATCGAAGCCTTTTGTAAATCAATAAAAATAGCGTCTACGTATTTCCCATAATTTAATATCATACTTAATAATTCTCTAATTTGTACTAAAAGATTTAGTATTCCGTTTTTCTCTATGTATCCATACTGTACGTCTGTTAACAACTTAAATTTCATAAGAAGGATTTACTTTTATTTCCGATAAATTTTTCAATAATTTAATTTATTATAGATAGGAGAGAAACAGGGCTGTAATTATTTATACAAAGGTCATCAAATTTGTGTTTTTTAATATTTCAAGCCATTTTTTTCTATCGTTGTATTTATAAATAAACAAATTGCTTTCGAAGTATTTTCTCTATTTGATTTAATATGATATGTTATTACGCCGTCAATATTAGTTGATTTTTTATTTATATTAAAATTATTTCAATTTCTTTTTCCGTGACTCCGTAATATACATTGTAATCTTCACCGAACTGTTGTTTTTAACTCTACCATAAACTCTAATAAAAATTTTTCTCTAATTATTTTTTTTTTTTCTGTTTCCATCACTTTTTATTTACGGCTCTTGTTCATGAAAGTTGTTTCTGAATAAGTCACAATTTTTTTTTCGATGTATTGTCTGAAAAAGCATTTTTTATAGTTTGATCAATACTTTATTCATTTTTTCCTGTTAATTCATTTACAATTTCCCACATTGTTTTATTATCTTTTTCACCGTCTTGTGGTAATATATATATAATCCCTCATTATCTGCTACTTTTCTAAAGTGTCGTTTTTTATGCTGTTTTGGTCATAGATAGTCTGTATTGTTTCATTTATTTTCTTTATTCATATCACATTAGAACATGTTTTTAATTTGTTCCAAACTACACTATTCATTTCTTAACTATAAGTTCTCTTTAATTTAGTTTTGTTAGAATTTTTACTTTGCGTTGGTTGAAATTTTTTTTTCATATTGCGACTGTTTTTTTTTTTCACAACCAACATGCTCATATAGTGGTCAGATATCTTCTCTTCAATTGTTACTCCCTTTGCCATCCATTTATTTACTTTTATATGCAATTTATGCAATGTGCTCATTTCTTTTTTATATATTTTACAATTTCTACCTTAGTGGGAGAGCCTATTCACTTTTCAAAACGTATTTTTGCTAACATGTTTTCACATTTATCGATTAAGTTTTCTTCCAACCAATTTTGACTTTAAAAATTCGAGCAGTTATTATTATTATTCATTAGAATAAAATTCTACTTTTCATTTTCAAAGTTGTTAAATTTATCATAACACTGGTTCAACGTTTTTTGTATAGTTCAGGTCTTACACTTCTCTACAAAAGATTGTTTTTTATGTTTTTTTTTTTAATTTACTCAACATTTCGATAGTTTATCCTTTCACTATTTAGTTTATTAAAAATGTCCGGTATGTATATAGTATGGTCTGTTTCTTGTTCCGTATAAGTTGTTCCATTCTGGAATTTTAAATTTCTTGGTTGTTTTCCTTAGCCATTCACATTTTGATTCTTGTATGTGCTTATAGTTTTTAAAAGTAAAAGTAGGTCTTCCGCGTGTTAAAATATTGATTGTTGATGATAAAGAGACGGCCACCCTAACAAACAAGTGTCTGTTAACTATAAGCAACTAAAAACATACTTTGTCCTGTTGTGGATAAATCCCAGTGCGACCGAAATTTTTCCAATTTTGGAAAAAGTACGGAAAGGTGCAGGGATAAAGAAAAACTAAAAGTTAAAGGATGAGTGCCCACCATTCGTAGAGAGAAAGATCCATCAATAACGTTTATTTCATTATACTGTAACTAGCTAGCTAGTTAGTTAGGCCGTAGTTAGTTAGCTAGTAACGTTTTCCCTGTGTTAAATCCCGTAGACTAGCGAAAAATTGGGAAGGCCTACAACAGCTCAAATTTTACACACGAATGCATGGTGACCTGAACATGGTTCTTTTGTTGGTTTGGGGCTTGCAGGGGTCAGAACAAATGGGTCAGAGGTTGAAATTCCGCGCTACAAGGAATTTAAACGTCGTTTCTTTTTCATCTTGCAACGAAAGATTGCACGCAACAATGGCTTGGGCAATGAACCATGGTCCTTAGATTTATTGTAAAAGCTTGGAACTAAAAGCTGAACTGCAACGGAGGCAAAATAATCAGTCATTTACGTTGCCGTGGATTGTGCTGAAGGATTGTGCTGATGGTTGCGCAACAATACGACATCAACGAGCCAATGGGTTTATGTTAATAACCCAACAAAAATACTTTAAGGGTTATCGACATAGAATACACATGAAAATCCTAAGTTACATGTTTCTATTAACCTCGGGAAGAGCAACTGAAGAGGATGTGCTAATTGAGTGAGCGAAGCGAACGAAAATCAGCGTTTGTTAGCCAGTGTGCTCTAAAATGGGATGGAAGAACCTTGAGTGTGTGAAGCACGAGCATACAATAAACCAAACCATGTCAGTTTGGCTGATGCAACGATTAATAGTGCAATGGCAAATGTGAAAACTATCAATGGTAAAATTTATAGACATAAAATTCCTCCGAAAAAAAAAGGTAGCGATGATGATAAGCGAGTTTGACTTTTAGACTTTCATAGTGCTATGAAAGCTGTGATATCCACCCAAAACCAATAGGGCAGTGACATGACGTAGTATTATTGTATATAACTCTATGGTAGAGCCAGTAACTGGGTTAGCTGCAAGGGGCACTGTTGGGTAAAAAGAAGGTCGTCTTACTGAAGCCAATGCTATTAGACTGGTTTTCTTAAGCGTATAACGCGCGATTTTTGTTATTGGAGAAAACAACGTTATTTTAAGCCTAAGAAATCCGCTCTTAAAGTACTGTCTTGACTAGAAGTGCCTTTTTCCCCTTACATTTTAATCTAGTGCACCTTGTAGCTATTACCTCCAAATTGTATCTCGTAGCCAATATGACGTCACTTGACGCTGTTCTATACTGGTATAAGAGAAGCCGCCAAGTTTCCAAAAAGCGTCAGCCTTTGAAGGGAGTGATAACATTCAACCAGAGAAAGGCCGCCAAGGTTAACACACCTTAACCGTACCGAATAATACTTTGGACGGAAAATGAAAACTTGAAGATTTATTGTAATTTTCATTTAACGTTTGAACTATAACTGTTGTTATTAGTATAGCACTATTATTATTATTAAACACTAATGATAAGTATTACACTGTTTATTAAGTATATACTAATTATTAAAAGAAAAGGGGAATAAGGCCACAAGGAAAAACAAATTGAATTTCAGGCCCCTTGCTGGTGAAAACCTTTTATTGTGATTTTGAGGTAACAGTCTTACTGTTTTGCACCTAATGCAGTTCATAACGAAGTACACGACGAATGATTAAGTTGCGTAGCCAACTTTGGGTCTTAAAACGGTTTATTTTTCCATACAACTTTATTATTCGTCTCAAAATAGCCCCAAAAATTGTTTTTAAATACTGCTAAGAAAGAAGGACTTTTGAATTATGAAATAAAAATTAAAAACTCTGGTCACTCTAATTATAATTTTCAAAAACGTCCGAGAAGCAACAAAATTATTGCCAACAATTTTATTCGGCCAGTCCTAAGAATTCGGGTCTAACAAATGACCCAATTTTTCAGTGGATATGTTCAGGATGAATATATCCGTTTACACTATAACTCTACAGTTGAATCTTCGGTACTCCTGTATTTAAGTAGTTTACATCGTAAAGGTAAACATGGTGGAACATGATGCAGGCCAGGTGCGCGCGATTTTACCTGATTTAATCCAGTTTCGTAAATATTGATCAGTGCTTGCCACTATCATTTTGACCAGGATATTTCTATACCTTTTATTTCTTGAGTCAAATGCAAGAGGCAACGTTTTGCATAACTATTCAATACTTCTAAAACCTCTAGACTAATCCATCAAAGTTCGTGATTTTTAGAGACAGTTTTGGCGCCACGCTTGATGTATACTTGTTATCCGTTATGTCAGCTACTTAGACCTTCCAAAAGTACAGTTAGAACTCGACAGACTCAACAGAGCATTCCAATGAGCGAAATGAC
This sequence comes from Lithobius niger, assembly GCA_023313725.1. NCBI lineage: Eukaryota > Metazoa > Arthropoda > Chilopoda > Lithobiomorpha > Lithobiidae > Lithobius > Lithobius niger. The sequence goes on from JAHWFP010219676.1 coordinate 41,337, forward strand.
GTCAAAACTCTATCTTACTACTGGATTGTGGGAGATGGCAGGCACAACAACTCGAAGACGCAGTTGATTTTTAAGCGCGCAGCAGTAAGAGCTTATCTTCAACTCCAGAACCAGTTTATCCTGCATGAGAGCTAGAGAGATGTGTATCGATGACGTCTTGGCTAATGTATCGATGACGTCTTGGCTAATGTATCGATGACGTCTTGGCTAATGTATCGATGACGTGTTGGCTAATGTATCGATGACGTCTTGGCTAATGTATCGATGACGTCTTGGCTAATGTATCGATGACGTCTTGGCTAATGTATCGATGACGTCTTGGCCAATCACAGAGATCGATCAGTCATGCTCAACAGACACTCATGGAATGTTCTGCTGAGTTAGGCACGGTTCGCTGTGTATTGGATGTACTAAACTGTCTCCAGCAATCGCGAGTTTGGATTGATTAGATTGGTTGTTTTTGATCGTACAAATAGGGAGAGACATGTTTTGCAACGATTGTTATTTTTTTACTCAGATTTTTGGCGGCGTTTATTTCAGAACGCAGTGAAGCAAGACGGTATCTTGTTCTCTTTAGGTGGATCTTATTTCGCTCTCGCAACTGAACAAAAACATGGGCCTCCTGCTGCCTTTCATTGTAAACATCCATTTTTGAGAGATAATGAGGCTACAATTTTTTTTTACAGTATTGCAGAATGTCATAATAAAATGCTAAAGGCATCTTAATGTATGACTCCAAAGTTATCGCACACAATGTTAAACTGTAAAAACTAAAAAAAAAAAAAGCGACGAAAAAATTATCGGCCAATCTCACCCAACGCACAATCATTTTCTTGTCAAGCAGGAAACTGGACGGATTTTTTTAGTTTAAGATTTTATTTGGTTGTTTTGAACACCATTTTATTTTTTGTTCATTTCTTTACGTGCTGTTAATGATACCCAGAACAGACATGCAGCAAGAAAGGAAGACAACTTCTTCGTCGGATTTTGACGTAGTTTTTGAAGCGCTTGACATGATGACGGTTCCTAATTGTTCAAACATTGTAAAAATACAGGGCAATGAACGATTGTCAGCAATGCCATCAACTTTAACCCAGGAACAGACTGGCATTAGTTAACTTTTAACTTTATTTACAGAATCCAGTCGCCCAAGCCCATTACAGGACTGACAGTTGCTCTTAAATAATAACTCTTTAAGAGGCTATAAATTATAATAAATAAATAAATAAAATAAAATAAAATAAACGAAACGAAATATGAAACATCTGAATTAAGATTTAACATGATAGATTTCAAAATAGAAATAACATAGTATAATAAGTCACCTTCATGGAATAAGGTTGCATTCAAGTGATGTGGCCAGTTCGAAGCCGAGTCACATTACTTGAATGAAGTAAGCGCCTAAAGGTGGATTAGTTTCTTGTGTATAATTTTCGCTGATTGCTTATTTCCAATTTTCCTTTTTATTATTTACATCGATTTATGTCTATTTCTCCTTCGTTGAGCCTTATGAATGTATGTTAATATGTACTCCTTCTCCATTGCCTATGGCCGAGCACATTTGGTCTAATGGAGTCCTAGTCACGATTGTGACCTTAATAACGGGTTCAGTGAGTTATCTTACTGCCATATCGGGTCATATCGATGAAGGTTGTATGGTAGTGATGTGGTGATGGATTGGTTAGCCGAAGCACTAGGACGACCAATCGACGTCATCCCTGAGAATGCAGAGGAGAAGTGAAGTCAGGTGGCTGGTGCCTTAGTTTTTAAGTACCATTTTGTTGGAAGGTTGGGTGGGGGGTTTAGTTGGTTTATTGTTTGAAACAAACATGGATATTTTTATTTTATATTTTTATTTTCAGGCATAATATGATTATGCACGGGAGGTAGGTGTGAAAGGATAACAAGCGTTTCCAAATTAATATTCAGGAACGAAGCTTGCTGTCCGTCAAAATTATCCAAAATTTAATCCGTGGACATTGTAACGGCACTATTGACGTTTTTTGTACGGCACTATTGACGTTTAGTTTGTAATTTCTATGATTGTTTACAACCTCAAACATTTTACCAAATTACGCTGAAGCTTTTATAAAAATTATTTCTTGACGAAACTTTTGTGGATTTAGTGCATCTGATGACGAGGTGAAAATAACCTCGAAACGTCGCCCACTTTGCATGTTCGTGCACTGCTTGGCTTTTTTATTCTTACGTCATAATAATTCTTTGTTTATTACAATAAACGTTTGGCACCCTGGTGGTATGAGTGGGTTTGTTGGTTCGAGGGGGGTGGGGGGGGGATTAGGGGGACAGAGGCTTAACGGCGCGTCGACAGCTAGGTCATTAGAATCAACCTCAGTCACAGTGCAGTGGTCCGGGTTGCCACTGCACCACACATTACTGAGATATTAGTCAAACCCCGAATCTAAATCTTGTCATACTTCTGTAGCGCCTGCAAAAATTGAAAAACGCCGGACAGGAGGACAGACTTATCGCCTAATTGACGCGCAATGTCTCGACGAACACTATCATGACGGTGTCAATGAACAAGCAAGTGTTGGACATGAATGACATTCAGAAGGGTCAACTACCCCCCCCCCCTCTCTCAACAGGAAACAGTGGGTAAGTCGGGTGTGACCAATGCGTAAATGGGCCAACACCACCTCTTCCCGGCGACTGTAGCAAAAAGCCGAGTGCCATTCCTAAAAAGTGCCTTTAATAGTCCGTAATTTATACCTGGCCTGTCTGTCCCTTAAGGTTTGCCAGAAAGCGTGCAACTTCAGACACAGAGTTGGAAAGGCGTCTGAGGGAACAAGGCTGAGACCCCTTTCGAGAGGGCCAGAAAGGGACCCTTTTGCTACAGAATCAGCTTGCTCATTCCCACCAATCTCAACATAGCTCGGGATCCAGCAGAAAAGCACGGTTTTCTGCTGGCCAGGCAAGCGGGAAAGCAGACCGTGGACACGTTGTGTTAAGGGATTCCTAAGGTTGTAATTCGCCAAGGACTCCAGGGCACTCACGAATCACTAAAGACTATGAAATGCGTGCCCTGAAGGTCAAGGATCCATTCCACCACCAGACCGAGAGCCAGAAGCTCTGAAGAAAACACAGAATAGCCTGATGGAAGGCGATGGGAAACAGTTACTCCCTTACACGCACAAGCACACGCCACGCCAACGTCAGACTC
>JAHWFP010219677.1:0-13106 GCA_023313725.1 Lithobius niger
GGGGGGGGGGCAGGGACGCTTGGAGTGTGTTGCGTAGGGGAGGGATAGTAGCGATGACACGGAGACCCTCTAAGGGAACCTCCCTTTCTGAAGAGACGACAAAAGACGGCCAGGATGGATGGCGTTTCTTCTCTGTCAACGGATCGTTGTTGGCCGCCAACAGGGCCGATGCATTTGGCTTTTGTTCGACGCCACTCTTCCGCCATTCTCAACGGGGATAGAAGGAAATGGCTGCAAATCGTTTGACGGCTGCTCCTCCGCCACTCGTCACAAATTGAGCTGAGCCTAAAGTCCCCCTCAGGCTCGCTGGCTGGAAAAGATGAAAAGGAAGGGAAAAAAAAAGAAGGGAAAAATGGGAATAAGGTGGGGTGGGTGGGTTTTGAGTTTTGGTTTTGGAGACAACGACGTGGGTTTCTACGCATTTCGTTTACGTTTGTCTTGCGACTGTCTCTCTTCCCCGTCAATCCCCGTCTTTGTTATGGAAAAGATTCGACAGTGCTAGAGCAAACGAGTGTTCGTAATCTTGAACCTTCTCCCCAGTCCTCTCTAACCGTACTTCTTTACCGATTTGGTTTTCTGACCTGCTCAGTATCGAATGGAAGCCCCAAAAAATAATTTTAACCAACCTTCTTACTTCAGTTATGGTTCCCTTTTTAGTTATGGCCGGCTGGGGTAGAAATCGCGTGTCTCGCCTTCTGGCTCATTGGCAGTTTAGACACACGGCAGAAGGGGGCTGGTTTTCTAAACAGCGAAGCCGTTTTTTGTTTAGTTAATTTGTTTATGAAGTGAAGCCTCAAAAAACGCGTTAATCGTTAATCGTTTGCTTAATCGTTTTAGATGTGAAATGTCTGTCAGCAGCATAAGAGTTGCAGCATGAAAGCTCCTCGAGCGTAGCGAGACGACGCGGATGAGCGAGCGAAGCGAGCGACTCCGTTAGTAACCATTAAAAACTTACGGTCGGTTGGTTGGTTGGTCGGTCGGTTTGTTTATATATACGTCTTCTCCTCCGGAAGTTGGTAGGCTAGAAATGTGAGAAAGGTCTCGAATGACAGGAAATTACTCCGGATATCGTTTAGGCGTATTTTTGTAGTTCTAGGTAAAAGTTTTTCCCTCGAAAAAACGAAAAAACCCCTTTGGACCATGGTTGAAACGAATTTTACGAAGTTGATTGTTAGTTTCGGAATATCTCATATTCCTGCTGAGAGGATGGTCCACAACTGTTGTGCCACGTAGGCGGCGCGTGGTCCAGTATTGTTGTCGGTGGGATTATGGTCTGCAATCCGAACAGCTGTCATTCAAGAACGAGGCAAGTGCAGCTCACTCATGGGACGACTGTTGGGAGTTGTATTGTGGGTATTCCAAACTCAAACTGCCAATTTGGCCGTAAATTTAAATGAAATTACGTAAAGGTACGAAAAGATTAAATGATAAATGCAAATACTTAAACAAACTAAATTGATAACGGAAAAGGGTGTTAGAAATATTTCTACGTTTGCATTTGTAAAACATCGACACGCATAATATCGGGGTATAATATCGTGCTGCGTGTATGCTGACTTCAGAGAAGGCTAAAAATGTGAGAAAGAAAGGAATGAAAATATTTCCACGTTTGCATTTGTAAAACATCGACATTCGTTCAATAGTGTGCTATTAGCTGGTGCTCTACTCAGCAATAGTCCAGCCTAATTGTGGCAAACACGAATAGTTTCTAGGTACGATTTCGCCTTGCACGAAATTTTTATATTAGTCAAAAATTATAGGCGACATGTGGTTGCTGTTTCAAATCATCACACGTAGCGGGTAAGGAGATGGCTTTTCAGTAAAAATTCTTAGAATTTGTGAAACAAGGAAACCCGTGTAAAGTCTGCAACATTTATTTGAATAAAAAAATAATCTATACCAAGAGCGGTACAAAGGAGTATGCATGATAAAATTACCAAGCAAATTTAGTTCAAACATGCAGCAACTCGTGTGCTACAGCGTTGAAACGGCCTTGCAGCGGGGATGGCTAAGGCTTCTTCAAGCCAAGGCCGACTGGTAAAGAAATCACGTTTCTCGCCTCCTGGCTCATTGTCAGTTTAGGTGAAAGCCAGAAAGGGGATGGCTTCTTCAAGCCAAGGTCGACTGGGTACAAATCGCATGCCTCGCCTCCTGGCTCAATCGCGTGGCGGAAAAGGACTGGCTTCTTCAAGCCAAGGCCGACTGGGCTACAAATCGCGTGTCTCATCTCCTGGTTCATGCATGTGCCAGAAAGAAAATGCCTTTATCGAGGCTATGGTAAAATAAGATTCGGCGATGTTGAATTAAGTGGCCTGGAACCAGGAAACGTAACCCACATCCGCCCTCCCAGACGACCTTGTGACAAGGGATTGCGTACAAAGTTACAACTTGGACACTTCTTATAACGCTGCGTTCAGTACACAACGGGAATCAGGTTGGGTGAGGGTGGTTTATGATTGTTGCGCCACGTAGCACGCGTAGTCCAGTACTGTGTCAGTGGTATACGGCTGACAATTTGACCAAGAGGCGCATGTATCTATTAGGTGGCCAAACCGTTAGAGTATTTATGGTAACCATATCGTTTGTTTACGAATTGAAACCTTAAGAAAAACTCGTACTACATTCTGATTATTGTTTTAGATGTGGAATGTCTGTCAGCAGCGTAAGAGTTTTAGCATGAAAGCTGCTCGAGCGTATTCTTCAAGCCAAGGCCGACTGGGGTAGAAATCGCGTGTCTCGCCTCCTGGCTCATTGGCAGTTTAGCCGCACAGCAGAAGGGGGATGGTTTTCTAAACAGCGAATCCATTTTTTGTTTAGTTAATTTGTTTATAAACTGAAGCTTTGCAAAAAACGCGCACTGTACTCTGATCATTTGCTTGACCGTTTTAGGTGTGAAATGTCTGTGAGCAATATAAATGAAAGTTCCTCGAGCGCAGCGAGACGACGCGGAATGAGCGAGCGAAGCGAGCGACTCCGCTAGTTAAGGATTAAACAGGATGAAAAGGCAAATGGGCTCGAGAAGGGTTAAATAAACACGCATACAAAGCTATTTATGTTGCCTTGTGGACTAAAATGTCAAGACTGCTTAAGCTAAGCTAACCGGTATCTTAAGGTTGTTTATCCTTACATTCGGTTCCTTAGGGATATTTTTGCTTACCTTAAGGTCGCTTTGCCGTCAAATTCGGGACCTTAGGGATGTATTTGCTCTCATGTTTGGCACATTAAAATTGCTTAAATAAATACGGATGCAAATCTATTTACGTTGCCTTTTACACTTGTATGTCAGACTGCCTGAGTGGGGAATTGAACCCAGGACCTTTTGAAATCAAAGGCCAAGGTCCTACCGCTGAGCCAGACCGGACTGACACGGCCTGATTGACTGGCTCAGCGGTAAGACCTTGGCCTTTGATTTCAAAAGGTCCTGGGTTCAATTCCCCACTCAGGCAGTCTGACAAAGTCCAAAAGGCAACGTAAATAGGTTTGCATCCGTATTTATTTAACCAATCTCGAGCCCATTGGCTTTCCGTTTAAAAAAAAATTGCCTTGTTCTTAAATTCGGTAACTGGGCAGAGATAAAAGTCGGCCATTTTCGAACCCATGACTCACCCGACCCAACTCAATTGTTGATCCTGTAATTAGACTTGCCACGACCCATTTGAGATTAATATTTTGACAAATCCAATACGCACATAATTATTCCATCTCATTCCATTTATTCATTAGTGCTCATATCGTCCTGTTTTCATTTCACTCCCTCCTCGTTCAGTTCAGTGTCCTCCTAATCCAGTTCCATTATTTTCACGATGATGATTTTCGTTTCCTCCTCAGGAACTATACTTTCCTTGTAATTTTCTTTTTTTCTATGACCTTTCCGTTTCCTTCTCATCAAGTTCGTTTTTCTCCCAGTCTTTTTTCGTTTTCTCTTCTTTTTTTGTTTATTGCTATACTTTCCCTTTTTCTTTTCATCTCGTTCTGTTTATTCATCACGGTTCGTACACTCCTTCTGTTTTCATTTCACTTCCTCCTCGTTCATTTTGGTGTCCTCTTTATCCAATTCCATCAGTTTCTACATCATCATTAATGTCCGTTTCCTCCTCAAGAAATAACCTTTTCTTGTAATTTTATTTTTTTCCCATCAGTTTCAATTTTCAGCTCATCAAATTCATAAATACGGATGCAAACCTATTTACGTTGCCTTTTGGACTTAAATGTCTGACTGCCTGAGTGGGGAATCGAACCCACGACTTTTGAAACCAAACGCCGAGGTCCTACCGCAGACAAGGCCCCAAATGGCGTGGGTTTTTATCCCTGCTCAGGCAGTCTGACATTTAAGTCCAACAAGTAATGTAAATAGGTTTTTATCTGTACCTATTTAACTCTTGTTGTGCCGTCGGCTTTCCGTCCTGCTTCGTCAAATACATAATCCTTGTAATCATTTTTCGTTACCTTTTCATTTTCAGTTTCTTTGCTACCACCTTCACTTTTCCTTTTCATCCCGTTCTGTTTATTCATCAGGGTTCGTACCCTCCTTCTGTTTTCATCTCACTTCCTCCTCGTTCATTTCAGTTTCCTCCTTATCCAGTTCTATCATTTTCCACATCACCCTAATTTCTGTTTCCTCCTGAGGAATTGTCATTTCCATGTAATTTTATTTTGCTCCCATCAGTTTCCGTTTCCTTCTCATCGAATTGAGTTTTCCTCCTCATAATTTTTCGTTTCCTCTTTATTTTCCGTTTCTTTACCACCAAATTCCCTTTTCCTTTTCATCTTGTTCCGTTTATTCATCAGTTATCATCATTTTCATCTCTTTTCCTCGTCGTTCATTTTAGTTTTCTCATTATTCAATTCCATTATTTTCCACATCATCATTAATTTCCGTTTCTCGTCAGGCATTGTCCTTTCCTTGTAGTTTTATTTTTTTCCATCAGTTTCCGTTTCCTTCTCATAAAATTAATTTTCCCCCAAAGCATTCTTCGTTTCCGCTGTTTTTTTTTGTTGCCGCCTTTCACTTTTCCTTTTCATCTCGTTCCCAGTGTTCAAGTCCTCCTTCTGTAAACCTTATTAATTTTCCTTTCCGCGTTACTTTCTCGAGTTTCCTTTTCCCCCTGATCAATTTCTATTTTTCCTTATCAATTTCCATCCTTTCGTGTTAATTTCCTTTTCCACCTCAGTTTCCCCAACAAACGTTTTCTCCATATCAATTTCCAGTTTTCCTTATCAACTTTCATTTCTCTCTTACTAATTTCCTTTTCCACATACCTTCCACAATTATTACCTTTCCTCATCAATTCGACTTCTCCTTATCAATTTCTTTTCCCGTTATCAAATTCATTTCTTTCTCATTAATTTCCTTTTCAACATTATTTTCGCGTTTCCTTTTTCTCCTGATAAATTTTCATTTCGCCTTGTCAATTTCCAATTTTTCTTACTAATTTCCTTTTCCATGTTATTTTCCCCACTAATTTTTTTCTCGATATCAATTTTGAGTTCTCCTTATCTATTTCCATTTCTTTCTTATTAGTTTCCTTTTCCATATTATCTTCCACAATTACCATTGCCTCCTCATCATTTCCATTTCTCCGTATCAATTTCCATTTCTCCTTATCAACTTCCATTACTTTCTTCTTAATTTCATTTTCAATATTACATTCTCCAGTTTCTTTTTCTTTTGATCAATCTTCATTTGTCCTTATCAATTTCCATTCATTTCTTACTTTTTTCCTTTTCCACAGTATTATCCACAATTACCTTTTTCTCTTCATAAATTCCACTTCTGCTTATCCGAACGAGGGTAGGACAGCATATGGATGACACGAGGAATGAAGTGTATAGCAACAGTATCGCTACCCATCACATGATGACAAAGCATGATATTGGCTGGGGAAGAACTACTACACTTCTAAAATCAAATGTCCCACATGATCGGCACTTTGAGGGGACTGGAATCCCTTGCGATCCAGCAACATGTTAAAAATGACGCCGTTTTGATGAACACTCAAGGCCCATCCAATCCGGGAATTCGTTTCCTCCTTAGGGATGAGTTTTCCAGGCGACTCACAAAGCAGTGGATGAACCAGCACGATAAATATAGGAGGCCACGCCATGCACGTGCGCAGATTTCGAACGCTGAATTCCACGGTGACGATGTAGTTGACAAAAGTTTGAGTTGTGTAGGTTAGGCCTGATGAAGACAGACGTCGTCGGTCTGGTGAAAATTTGCAAGAATACTGGTACAGTATTTTGATTCTGAAATTGTGCGTAACAATCTGTTTTCAACAATCAATTATCAAGAATGACGAACTTTCAGAGTAGAAGCCGTTATGGAATTTTCAACTTCTGCTTATGAATTTTCATTTCCTCCTCATATAATTCCACTTCTCGTTGTTTTAATTTCCGTTTTCCCCTTGTCAACTTCCATTTCTTTCATATTAATTTCCTTTTCTATATAATTTTCCCCAATTACCTTTTCCCTTTCATAATTTTTCATTTTTCCTTATCAATTTTCGTTGTTTTCTTAATTTTCTTTTCTATACTCTTTCCCGAACTACCTTCTCCACCTCACCAATTTCCGTTGTTGTCTTAATTTCCTTTTCTTTATCTTTTCCCAAACTACATTTTCCACCTCACCAACTTACGTTTTTACATATAAATTTCCATTTCCTTCTTGTTAATTTTTTCCACATTTTTTTCCACAATTACCTTTCCGTCTTTAGCAATTTCCATTTCTCTACGTCCATTTCTTTCATATTAATTTCCTTTTACACGTTATTTTTCCCAACTATGTTTTCGACCTCCTCGATTTCCACTTCTCTGTTACAATTTCCATTTTTTCTATTAATTTACTTTTCCACACTATTCTTCTCAATTAGCTTTTCATCCTCGCGCATTTCCGTTTCTCAGCATCTATTTCTTTCTTATTAATTTATTTTTCCACATTATTTTTCCCTATTGTCTTTTCCTTCTTATAAATTTCCCGTTCTCCATATCAGTTTTCATTTCTTTCTTATTGATTCCCTTTTCCACAGCAATTTCCATAATTACCTTTCCTTCCTCACCAATTTCACTTTCTCCTCATCAGTTTCCATTCCGTTCTTATTAATTTCCTTTTCCACATTATTTGCCACAATTACCTTTTTCTCCTGATTAATTTCCTTTTCTTTATTATTGATTTCCATTTCCTTCTGTTACCTTACTCTTCATCAATTTATTTTTGTTGCTTACTAACTTTCTTCTTCTGTATGGTTTTCCATATTTTTTCCAAATATTTACTAGGGTATTTTCTCTTCTTCCATTTCATTTACCTTCAACTTTAATTTCTCTACATCAGTTTTCTTTTCCTCTTTATTGTTTTCGACAAGAAACATCAGTTCCCACCTTCATTTCAGAAAACAATCCGAAATCATTCCATTATCAGCGGCTTGAAAAACTCGATATACAGACTCACACGAAATACAGCATCTTAGTACTGTGACAGCAATTTTGTCTTTGTTCTATCAGCATTTTGATTGTTTCCACGGCAACGGACGTAAGGGCCTTCCTCGAGCACATTCGTTTTATCTCTACTGGTATAGATATTGGTCAGTCGATCATTATAAAGCGAAACGCAGTTAGGTGGAAAAATGCAAGCCCGTCATGCTTTGAAGCGAGGCAAGTTATTTTGCGCTGTTGAGAAGAACATGGCCCTCAAGTGATAAAGTTTTGATATCATTAATGGACTTGAAAATGTCATAAGCTTGCAATGTGGCGCCCGACTCGAGAGCTCAAGTCACCAGCCCGACTGCCGCCGAGTTCAACAAGGTAATGCACTGGACGTAATCTTGGTGTAGGTGGAGTATAGAGCTTTAATTCCCTTTTTTCCCCCTTTATTCGTTATTTTGTTTTCTTTTTTTGTTGTTGTTAATAAAACCCTTACTGATTCAGAAGAGTGCCTGTTGCCTACAGTTCCCAGCGAAAGAGATTAGGGTTAAAAAAAACGAAACATAAAGATGGCATCGGTATGTTTCTTCGTTTATTGCTGAGATTTAGATGGTTTAAAAATTTAGATGGTTGCCACTTCAACGAGGCAACCTCTGCGAATCATAGTGTCCTATAAACTTGTAGTAGGATTCAAGTGTCCGGTACCTCTCAAGGACGTATTTGTGCACTGATCTAGCTTTGCGTTCTCGCAGTTAGAATTTAGGGCGCGTTTACGCAACGAGACCTTCTCGCTCGCCGAACGCTATTTACTAGGCAAGCCATTATTTATTTACGATTAATTTCCCATTTCTGTTAAACGAATGCGGTAATAGGCAACAAATTAAATGTATTATAAATAACAACACGGATATAGAACAAAGTGCTACAGTCATTTTAAACATTGGTACAACATTGTTGCCAATTCACGCTATTTCCCAAATTTGCTATTCTCGCTGAAAAAACAGCTTCTAGCAGTGATCAAACGACGGTAAAATAAATAGCTACTCGCAGCGAGAATTCAAAATCCAACGAGGCGTCTACTTTGGGTTTGTCGAATCGAAGACATATCATCGAATACCGGCATTCTGGAATCTGTCCGTCGTCTTGTACAGCAGTAAAGAAATGTTTTCTAGTTGTCATAAATCGACGCCGTCATGTTGCACGCTTCGTACGTCGTGTCGCGAGGCAAGCGGAGATTTGCGTCCGCGTTGTTGCCATGGTTACTGCGTATGGACAACTTGAAAACCGCATTCTTTGGTAAAGGCGAGAAGCAGCCAGCATATTTAGTATTAACCAAGTGAAAGCTAGTAAGCGAGAAATTTGTCGTTGCGTAAACGAGCCCTTAGGGCTCATGTGTACGCAACGATTCGCCAATCATTTATTCTAACAATATCTAATTTAAGGAAAATTGGAACATTAAAAATTGCAACTTGTCTAATGTCTAATTTAGCTAATCCAGGTAGTGTTGTTACCTTGGCAACGTCACTTTACATAGCGATTACTTTGCCACCGAGCTGCGACAATGAAAAGGTGAATCGTTGCGTAATCGCACCCTTAGTCTCGATGGCAAAAGTGTTGTTGCCATGGTAGCAATACTACCAGCTACCTCCGAGGTCGTTTTGGTGCATGCTTGCCAGGAACGGCCCCCAGCAGGGGCAACACTTACTTCTTTTATTCTGGAGACTTTTTTTTGGTGATTAATCCTCTTTTTACCCCACATTGCCCCCCTTCCTTTCCCCCCCCCCACCCCCTATGCTCCTCTTTGCACACTTTCTTAGTCGTTATTGTCCCGTTTTTAGGCTTTTTACACTACCGCTTAGCTAAAATGGGTACTTTTCAGAAAAAGAGCATAATGCTGTGAGGGCAGGAGCTAGACCCCCCCCCCCCCACGCGCCACTCCTCCCTGTGTGCACGTTCCTGATACTTGCAGTCGTGTTAATTCGTGACAATATGATAAAGAATTAAGGATTTACGGGGACTGCAAGGATTTGAAGCGATTTCATGGATTTGTTCAGATTTCATGCATTTGTACAGACAAATTTGCACAGATTTCACAGATTTGTAAGGATTTCCGAAAAAAATTGCAAATTCGAAATCATACGGTGTACATGATTTCACCCTAAAGATTTCGGACGAATTTGCAGTGGTCCATTAGGATTTGCAGATCCCAAGTAGATTTCTATGGATTTGCGGAGACGTCGCGCATTTGAAAAGATTTACAGATTTGTAGGGATTTACGGATTTCCGTTGTCTTTGCAAATCCGAAATCGTGGTCGTACTAGATTGCACCTCTTGTCGGGCCATTCGGTTCAGCTACACCGATAAGCGAAAATGGGCCCCATCTTGAAACAGTCAGGCTTAGGATCTAGAGATTATGCCTTTTTCAACCCTTTCCCTCCGTTGTCACGTTGTCTCATAACTTTTGTAACCCCTTCCCCCTAAAAAAAAAAGGTCACAAACGTCAAACCCTCCCACCTCATCTTTACTGTTGAAAAGGGAGAAAAATCGCAACAAGTATTAAAAATTTAGATTTTTAGAACAAATTTAAGCTGTTATTTATTAATCTGTTCTCTACATACATCTTTGACACCTGTACTTTTTTTATAACTGCCTGTTACTCAAGCCATTTGGTGTTTCGTTACGCAAATTTCTCAAATTATTTTCAATTTCGTTGCAATGCACCTGTTGTGATTATTCTTGAAATGAGTTTCACTCAAAGCACCGATGGGAAACAAATAAATTTATTGGCCAATCCGTAAATTTATTTAGCATCATCTGGTCAAAAGAAAATAACAGAAGAAAATCGATACATATTAAAGTGACTTTTGTTCTGAAACCACCGCAGAGTGCGCTCAATGGATCGTCGTTAACATACAGATTGCCATGGCAAATTGGAATTAAAACTGAGTGCCTCGCTTGAGACCCAACACTTTTATCTCTCTTAGTCCAGTCGGCATAGTACCTTTGTTTGAATGAGTGTAGGAAAAAGAAGCCGAGGGAAAATAAGCTGCAGAATAAAAGGCCTGGAAAAAAACAGCTATGGGGGGGGGGGGGGGAACTACGGAAAAAGCCAAAGGAAAAAAACGGGCTAGAAATAATAATAAGTTTCCTTTGCCTGTTAAAATTCGAGCCAAGGCAACTATCCTAACCTAGCCTAATCTACAACAAAAAAAGGCACGGAATAAAAAGCCGAAGGAAAAAAAACCGCAAAGTACGTTTACTGGTGAAACTTCCTTTACCTGCCTAGTAAAATTTGAGCCAAGGCAACTGACCTAACTTAGCCTAACCTATAACAAATATTTGTTTTTCTTTGGATTTTCTCTACGGCTTTATTTTCGGCTGTTTTTTCCTGACTTCTTTCTGCCATAGTTATTTTTCTACAGCATTTTTCTTCCAGCTATATTTTCTAGGCTTTTTTCCCCTTTGACATTTTTAGACGGATATTTTTTTTCTTAGGCTGTTTTTTCAAGGCTTTTTTCCCATGGCTTTATTACCGCGGATTTTTTCAGAGGCTTTTTTTTTCCCACACACGGCTTGAATGAACCTGCGAGGCAGGGGCGAATAGGCTCAACGCGCGAATGGGAATTCGGCATAGGATGCGCGTAAAATAGTTCCAAAAACACAGCACACCTTCTTCTAGCCGCCATATTTTAATATGAATTTATACCACAGGACTGAATAATGGTTGACGGATAAAGCCTTTCGGCGTACTTCCTGTAGAGCATTAGAGAAAACTTTATATATAAATCTTGTTTGGAAGGTATGGCCCTTTAAGTCTACAATTACAATAAAACCACCATGTTTTTCAACAACAGTGTACTATAAACAAAATTTGTTTCCGTTATTAGTAAAGGTAACAATTATGTGCCATTAATTATTACAACCAACTGATTAACTTTAAATAGTTTGCTTATTCTTAACCCCTCTTCCGCCAACAACAAAAATAAGGTTACCTGGTCTTTTTGTCCCAAAACAAGACATTTTCTTTTCATGATCCTAAATATGACAATGGCTTCTCCACGATGAACAAGTAGTGCTTGTTCCTACCTGTCCCCTCTCTCCCTCCTTTCTAAAGGGCCATAGAAGTGAATTTCCTCTCTTAAGCTACAAGCTTATCTGCGAGAGCAAGATGATCTCCCGATTTGGGAGCACTAAGTGACATATTAACCGCCATCAACCAAAATCACCTACGGAATATCTTCATTCTGATTTCAGATAAAGCCTTAGCTGCAATGGCCTTTCCAAAACTTGGCAATATGCCAGACGAAGGCTTTCCTTATTTATTTTGGGGCACCTTTTGTGAAATTATGTTTGATAAGCAACAGCCCCGACCGCGCCAAAAGTGGTAGTCACGAGAATTCGCTTTTTGAATTAAAACTTAATGAATAAGTAATTAAGAATTTTGTGTGGGTTTAGTTAATATTCAACATTTTGTTAAACGATGGAAAGACAAGCGTGAATTGCTTTGAAGAGCGTCGGGTGAGAAAAGCAGACACTCTTTTTCTTTGGGGGTGGGGGGCGTCAGCAAGTCTGCCCAATTTTGCGAATTTACAAAAATCCGAAAATGATAAACGCAGTGGACGTTACAACCACAGACACTGACCTAACCATTTCTATTTTTATGGCTACGAATTGTATAGCGTAATATTTTCGCGTAAAAGAAGGAAACAGAGGCGCAACGGCAATAATCATATACTAAAAATTGACAAGACTCGGTAAGCCTTTATTACGACTTGCATTTCGTTGAGATGACGTGGTTGGGAATCGAACCAACGAACTCCGGATCGCTACTCAGACACTCCAACCATCTGAGCCATCTATGCAGGGCTGTTTTGAAGATTTCTTGGACTAATACGAAGGCATGACTCCATTAGGCATAGGACATGTTGCTATCATTGCCGATGACAGCGATTTGTGCTCCAGCGTGCACAGACCCCTCCCTCCCCCTTCCCACCATCCTCATCCCTCCTCCGTAAGAATAAGGGCAAACTTTCGTTAAAAGGCATAATCAGTTTTGGAAGTAGACATTTTTAAGAGCACATTATTAATTTAATCCACGCAAAATTGAATTGATTGTGCCAAAAGGTATGCCCGGTCAACATTTTTTTTTTATTTAAAAAAAAATTATACAAAAAAGGGAATTTTTTTACTAAAAGGCCAGGACTCAGTCTGCACCCCTACGGAGTTGTGTTTGCTTATTTTAGATACCTTAGATTCGCACCCGGGATCACTGCCGCCTCTTGACCCCCCCCCCCCCCTTCTTGTTACAATAATTAGACTTAAACGGCATTCGAATGAATGATTGTGCAGCAAGCGTTACCGACCGAAAACAAAACCTGTATTAAGAATTTCTAATGGTATTCGTCCCACCAACTAGGATGTTAAATGAAAAACTTGAAAACTGGTAGTAGACCATTTTTAATATTTTCGTAAAACATTTAAAACTGGTAATCTGTGGAATTTTTCTACGCGTTTTACAACACGACTATGAAAAAGAAAAATTGCCGAAGTCCGTTGTAAGTTTTATATTGTTTAGATACGTATGACAAATAAACACAAATCTCTGGAATACAACACAAATCTAAATATTATAAAGATAAATAATATCAAGAATTTATAGGGTTGAGAAGGAGAATTTGTAACTCTAAAAA
>JAHWFP010219677.1:13116-29087 GCA_023313725.1 Lithobius niger
AAAGGTGGCTTACTAAGCTACGTTATTTTTATTGCATGATTTTCGCTGATGGCGTAGATATGACAAATCGTAAAAAAAAAAAATTCTTTGTATGTGATCTACATGCCAGGATTGGAATATTATATACATATTGTACAGGGCGTAACAGAAATGTTTGTCACAAATGAAGGGGAATGATCTACATAACAAACTGATGAAAGAATTCCTTATGAACATATATCCGGATATGCGTCCTTTTCTAAAAATTTCCTTTAAGAGATACATGTGCACATCCAAGATCCAGGTCGAAAGTGGTGAAGACTCAAATAACAAAATTTAGGTTTTATTGTGATTTTCTGCTGTTGAGGTTCCCCAGAGCTACTGAACAGGTGGGACGACCCATTCTCTGCCCCCCTATCGATAGTTATGACCCGACTGAAACTAAGTTTCAACTGCTTGATACTGGAAAGGTTCTCCGTACATTCACATGTCAGGCATTAGCCTACGCTGATTTTGTCCTGGATCTTGGATGTGCACATTGTATCTCTGAAAGAAAAAATTTCTCGAAAAGGACGCATTTTCGGATATATGTTTCATGGAAATTTTTCATCAGTTTGTTATGTACAACATGGCCCTTCATATGTGACATACATTTGTGTTACACCCTGTATATTCTACTGCTGACTATAAGTTTTTTAACTTAAGGGAGCATTTCGACTCTCTAGCCATCAATGCTTCTACGAGTTTTGTGTTCGTTCGTCGCCTTACGGACCCGGACAAGGACATTTCGTCCGCTGAAAGTATAGCTGCTTGTATGTATTATGACTGCAACTGGTGCGTCACTCTGCTGGTCCGGTGAGGCCTAACGACACTTTTCACCAGAATGGTATAAAATGGAGCACGGCCGCTCTCCAAACTACCGTGACACTAACATTTTATTTTCGAGCCATGCTTAGAAAGTCAACTGGAATAAAATTCGATATTCTGAGGAAGTAACAAGATATTGACACAGCAGGGTGAAGAAGTTTATAAAACACGAACCCAACAAGTCACTTCCCGTATTCACTTTAATACACACAAAAATTCAATTTGTGGCCGCCATGAAAGCTGCAAATTGATTTTTTGTGCGTAGGTTTTGGACTTTGGTTTAACGCTTTTACACTTTGCTTTAACACGTTTGTACTTTGCTTTAACACTTTTGCATTTGGATTTAACACTTTTGTACTTTGCTTTAACACTTTTGCATTTGGCTTTAACACTTTTTCACTTGAATTTAACACTTATGTATTTTGCTTTAACACTTAAAAATAAACGAAATTTAGCATTTGTACACTATAACTACTTTTTGCTGTACCAAATTAGCATGACTAGATAATAAGAAATCAAGGATAATAAAAAATGGGTTAATGGTTCATAAATACAAGGATATACCTTAACAGTAAGTTGGACAGAAGAAAAAACTTCAGTTGCAGCTTTCGTTGAAGCGTTGCTGAGCATTTTCTTCTATTCAATTATCACAATTTACAGTTGAGGCAACGATTAGGAAAATTACAGAATTTGAACTTAGAAAAAGTGGCTACTAATTACTGAACTTTGAGAAAAATTCATAAAGCATTTAAACTTCAGTGTAATTCATTTCATTGAAACGTTTACGGTAAAATTATTTTCATTGCGTTAATCCTTACTAACGTAACTTTAAAAAAATTAGGGGAAAAACACGTGAAATGTTTTCGTTGGAAACTCATTCTTCGGGTTCTCCATGATATCCCACAGGTAGGTATGTATGTATTGGAACGCCATCCATGGATGGTAGTAAAAACGGTCGACTGTGGTAGATCCATTGCCTGCAGTCTGTTACCCTAATGGTTGCTGTGATGTTGGGAGAGGGGGGCAAGTATCCCTAAAAAAAAACAGAGCCAGGGGAAGGCAAAAAATCCTTGAAAAAAAATTGTCTGCGATAATTTTACATAACTATTTTTTTGTGTATTATACATTACGCAGAGCAAAAAAAAATCATTCGCACAATAAAAATAGAAAACCAACGTTTCTTCTCAGAGGGTATAACGGGAGCCTATTTTTTTACACCACTTCTTGTTAAAGTAGTATTAAACTATATGCGTTACAGTATACAAGGTCTTCATAGTAATTTTTTTTTCATTATCTTGGTGATTGTGGATAGGGAGACGTTTTCAGTGTGAAACTAATTCACTGTATATGCCTGAATGTCTATCAAACGAACCTCATTATTAGCGTGAACATAATCAAGCAGCTGTCGTGTGAGTGCCTCTGTGAACTTTTGTTTTCGACCACCTTTCTGAATTTTTCTACTCGATTGGCTTTTTAAAAAGTTCTCACTATGGAGGAAACAGTGTGTTTTCGAATGTTATATATGTCAGCCACCTGAAAACAGACAACTATGCAGGCTAGCTACTTGTTGAATATTTTAAAAATTATTGAGTACCTCCTTACGGGTACGTCCCTTGTCCGCCATCAGCTCCACTATTCGTTGTCGTTGTTCATTGGAGATTTTTTTGTAGCTGCCCCTTCGACGGCGAGGGTGATGTGGAGCTTCGCTGTTCGGCACATCTGCGCGTTCGGTTTCGTTCGTGTTGTTTGCGTCCGCAACGTCTTCCTCATTTACGTTAGCTGGTGTAACAAATCTTTGATTATTTCACCTGAATCGCTGTCTGGTTGTTGCTGGCACAAACTAGCGAGTATCTCCAAAGCATTTGCCGTATCTTTGCCTCTATGTTTGCCGAATGTTCGTGAAAAACTTTGCGAGGAACCAAATCGCAACGCTATTCTGCTGTTCGAAGCTGATAAGTTGGAGCATCGTATAATAAATAATTTCGCCGTTAAACAGTGCCAATGAAGGGAAACCGTAAAATTGTAATGTTTGTGAGTTAGGTTACAACAATCCGTTTATTTTTAAGTGTTAAATCAAAGTACAAAAGTGTTAAATCCAAATGCAAACGTGTTAAATCAAAGTACAAAAGTGTTAAATCCAAATGCAAAAGCTTTAAACCAAAGTCCAAAACCTGTAAAATGTGAAACCGAGAAGAAAATTAAAAACATGTTCATTGTTTGGAAAGTCCGAGATTCTACAGAGAGGAAGATGTTAGAATTTCCGGCTTTGACATTTTGTTTTTACTGTCATTGAACTTTTCGAATACGAAAATCAATTTTTTTTTCACGTTGTCCTCGATATTTCAGTTGACTGTGACCTTACCGTCGAAAATTGAACTTTTATTTATTCTCAGAAATACATATTTGTTTCGTAGCATCATTATTGACTTTGTCAACGAATAACCAATTCTATGCTATTATATATCAAACCTTGCCATCAGAAATGTAATTTTGTCGGAAGCTGACCTTTTCCCCGTTGTAAATAGAATTCTTTTATGTGCGATTAGTAATTGAATTTTATTTGCCATAAAAGTTGCCTTTTTGTTGTAACTTGCCATACAAAAATTGATTTTTCCTCGCCACAAGAATCCTCTCGTCGGTTGTTTATTTTTACCTTGCGATTAGAAATCAATGGTTTTACTTGTCATCACAAGCTGAATTTGTAACTTGCCATAAGAAACTGCCATTAAAATTACAAATTTTGTCTTTACTTGCCATATGAAATTGAATTTTTTTTCTTTCCTTTAGAAATCTGCTTTTTAAATTTTTATCAGAAATTGAACTTTCACCTTGCCGTAAGTTACCATTTTTTTTTTACTTGCTAAAAGAAATTGCATATTTACATAGTTTCCTTACATCAGAAATTGTTTCTTTTTACTTGTCAGACTGAATTTACCCTTTCATCGGAAATTTATTTGAGTATGTTTTCGTCAGAATGGGTTTTTTCAGTTACCAGATTTTCCGACTTGCCATCGGAAAGCAAATTGTTGCTCGTCAGTTATTTTTTTAGTCAGTTACCATGAAAATTCAGTTTTTAACTATCTGTACAAGATCTAATTTCTGTGTCGTCATCCAAAGCAATCTTGATTACAATGGGAGTATAAAGGAAAGTAAAATAATTCTTGATAACTCTTTGTCTCCTCACGGTGGTAGTCACTCAGTACTGTTCCGCACGGGAAATGGCTTCTTTTATTCTTGATTAAAATTAGGAAGCACAACGTAACGTGTGTTAACCTTTAATTAGAAAATGTAGCTTACTGACATAGGAAACCTTTTGTCGGCAGTTGACTTCGAATTCGAAATGAATCAAAACTGAGAAATCATGCAGGAAATTCGATCGAAATGAACGTGTTGATTCGGCACTTCTTTCTTGATTAACCAACTTTTTATTTTAAAGTATTTTTATTATTTTAATTTGTTTATTATAATTTTATTTTCATTTGGTAGCACTACTTTTAAAGAATTTTGGTGATAAAGTGGTGCCGTTATTACGCGTATAATAAAGCCTAACAGACTTTGAGGACATAATGAAATACTAAAAATACTACAAGGAATCTAGCAAGGTCAAAAACTAGCAATTTATGGAAAACCAATACGGCCGGATTTTAGACCAGGGGGGGGAGGGTTTGTTATGGGACTCCAGGTTGGATGGACCGCTCGAAATCAGAAATTAAAATGCACGTCAAACAGGACAATGTATGTTGGTCATACCGTGAGCGAGCAAGGACTATTATCGTCATCATCTTCAGCGACAGAATTGCCGTCTAAGAAATTTCTCGCGAATGGCCTTTTTGCAGTGCCAACGGGTGCAAGACGGGTGCATGACATCTTTAGAAGGGTTATGCAGAGAGGTTATGCTTTGCCATCCTTACACTTAGACGTGCTACGCAACGCGAATTCCTCCGGCCGTGCATATATGGTGTCCTAATCTAACCTTAATGCACGGTGGTGACGTCACGCCAACACATCCCAATGCTACAAGTATAGTCGTTATATGCGGTTAATCTGAAAACCCACACACGTCACCGTGGGAATTATTTTGATAACCTAACACTTTTTCCGGGGTCTACACAACCCCTGCTCCAGCGGGGGTGACATGTGACATATAATGACCGACTTTGCAAAACTACCGTACACAACACAAATTCAACCAGCACACCCTATTGCAACCAACATAAATAGGTACATTTGCAACGTGCGACATTTATCGTACTAACACGGGAAAAAAACCCCACGAGTAGGCTACTATGCTAGGCCCCCACCCATGGAGGAATGGCCCAATCCGGCAACCTTTCGTTCCGACAGTACTAAAACTAGGATACTGACACTTGTAAACACACCTAAATACACCTAAAAACCCACGAGACTCAAGCGAATAGCACATTTGTAGCCTGGCGACGTTTTCTGCACTAACACGAAAAAAAAAAAAAAAAAACCTCGCGTACTATGCTATCCCCCTCCCCTCCAAATCCCTATCCATGGAGGAATGGTCCAACCCAGACCCGGCAACCTTTCGTTCCGACGGTACGAAAACTACGTTACTGGGACTACCTAACCTAACCTAAAAACCAACGAGACTCAAGCGAATAGCGCATTTTATACGCTATATCTTATTTAAACTAATAAAGTAGAAAAAATACGGTTTGACCTTAAACACAAAAGTCGGTGACTGGGACTGGATATAGGGACGTCCTCCCGTACGTGAGACTTTCGTAGACAGGAAGTTTAAACCGGAAGTTTGAATTCAGGAAATTACGTTATGATTCACTAATAAAATTTTCAAATAAAATTTGTTTAAAGCTCAAATAACTAGATATGTTGGCTCGACGTCACACCTTTCCATTAAAACACATATCCGTGAGGTCTAGCCGATTTAACGGGGATATTCGTTCGTCTGCTCGAAACAGCTAGTCCAATATCTCGGGCGTGGAGGGAAATCAGCACTCGCGCTTGCAGCGCTCGTGCGATTTCCCTCCACGCCCTCGATATTGGACTAAATCGGCTAGACCTCACGGATATCTCTTACTTATACCATAGAGGTCATGTTTTCGTGGCGACAAAGTTGTCATGAAGTTTTTAGGGGGAGGGGGATTTTTTTCTAGCAGTAATAATTAAATAAATACAGCTGACATTCACTCATCAGAAAAAAAAATGTATGCTACAGACAGTACAAATAAAATGCAGGAATATACCATTTATTAAAAATGCCCTATTTAAAATAATGTGTAGTGTACTAGTTAAAGTTAAACTACAAGTTAAGAGAAAAGTCATGATGCAAGCGTCATCAAATTTAACAACCACTGATCTGTCATGATTCGGAAGTAGAAATTTTGAAAGACATTTCAAACGAATCTTTTATTAACAAAATTGCTACGTATAACCTAGCAAAATTGTGCCTCTTCGTCCCGAGGTAATCTTAGCAGCTGGAAAGGACGTAAATTCGACAATTTTACCAGTCCGTTCACTCGAATGAAGCTACTCATTAGTGGGTATGTCTAATCAGCCAGCGAAACTAACGGGTGTAAGATTTAAGAAATACAGATGAGCATTTTTCTCACTATATTTCTGTGTACCTCCAGGTGAAAACGTTTTATATAAAAATTAAAAGTCTTTTAGGAGGGAATTCGTTCAGGCTGGCTGATCACTTGTGTCAATGCTGTGATTGTTATGTATCATGTGGTATGCTATGTTATATGCTAGGCTATGCCCCGCCAGGACTGCCGGCCAGGGTAGTGTGAGAGGCTGCCATGCTCCTTCAGCCGCTATGGGAACTATTCTGTCCAGTTCTGGACAATTGTTCAGCCCCTACGATGATGGGAGGTTTCCCGGATCGAAACCTCGAGTTGGCACCTCCCTTTACCAGGTATTTCTTCTTCTCTGAAAGTCTGGTAAAGTTCAAAATTGAGCCAGTTCAGCCAAACGAACATTAAATTGCTTCGGCTGACTTAAGTTAACTTTTTTAAATTAAAAAAAAATTGATATGCTATGTATATTACGAACGTAAGGTTTCTCCTTATAGATCAGTGGTCAGAACAGCTTATGTGTAATCCTGATACAAGAGGTCGCTGCAGGCCGAGGCGCCTCGTGGGAACCTATATTAGCATGGAAGTTATGGGCCCAGGCTGTAACAAGGTTAACAACTTAAAGGCTCTATTTTATGCTTGACCACAGAGTGCAGTACTCACCGAAATGGGGCCCCTTTTCAATTTATGCGTATACCGTTCAGCGCATTTAAAACACACACCTTAAAGTTTCGCGAATACATCTTAAAGTATTTCGTTAAATTTCTCCTCAAACGGTATCTACGCCTTTCGGCTTGGAAATATTCCTTTTGTTGGATCTTGTCTTGTACTCCTTTTCCCTTCCCTCCCTTATCAGCCGTACTTTTTTTTTGGCTTTGTTTTTGCTGGCTTGCGATTTGTCCAGGCGTTATCTGGGGCAAGCGGCCTCCCGAGACGATTCTACGCCCGTCACCCCCAACACCCACCCCCTCTCTTCCACTCTTCTGTCTGCTTTGGGGTCCAGGACAGTCGAACGCACTTATCAGCCCGCCAAACCGCTATTCGTCCCCGTCACGTGACGTCAATAGAGTACGTGGACTGTTAAGTTGCAAGAGAAGTCTCGCAAGTCCCCCGACGCTACTCGTTGATTGGTCAGAATGTGGGGAGAAGTCCGGGAAAACGAAAAAGACTGTTACTGAGGAAAGAGAAATCTCGGGAATAATTCTTCCCCCACCCCCCGATTCACACACCCACCCGCCCACCCCCTCATGAAATGAAATGGAGATGCAAACGTTGCTTTGAAGAGGGGTTTGAAACGTCAAATTTAGAAAATCGGTGAAAGGCTCAGGTTTCTGTCATCGATAGGTCTCAGCGATAAAGCGGGGGAAATGTTGGAATGCTTCGGTTTTCTTTCGGGTTGGGTAATGTGACGTCAGCAGCATTGAGGGATTCTCATTTTCTCCTAAATCTTGAAGGCTTAAATGCAACCCTTACTGAAATGGATTTAAGATACATGGAGGGGTATACGGGTCGCGGAGGGCATCAACTGGTCAAAACAATCTACACCCGATTACTTGTAAACGTGGAATACGGTGGATTACCAGTGGATTGACAACGGATTACCAGACTCTAGATTGCCAACCTAAGATTGTGGTAAACTTCGGAATACCAGAGTACTGCAAAGAATACCTTGGATTACTGGAATAATACATCGAATATTTCAGCTTACTGCATGCTGGATTACTACACAGAATAATTTGCCTTAATGGCTTATACATGGTATGCTTGCGATTACCTTCGAATTACCACTGATTTTCCAAGTTTCACCACGTTTCGAATTATCTTAGATTACCTGGAAATACTACAGGGTACTGAAGATTACCACGGAATACCATCGGATTGCTGGATAGTCCGATGGATAACCAAGGAATACTGCAGATTACTCGTAGATTACCGAGCATTTGTACACCGAATCACTAACAGTTGATACCCGCTGGCCCAATGGTCAGGACCTAGCTGTTGCCTTGATACAGTTTGTTCCACATTATGTTTCAGAAAACTGGCTGGATGACGACTCGTTTCCTTGCACTAAGAGTGCAAAAACATGCCGATATCACACTTGTAGACTCAACAGAGTTACTGTCAGAGTTTACGAATGGGATGTTTACGGATTTTTTTGCACTCGTAGTGGAAGAAAATGTGGCATCATACAGTCAGTTTTCTGAAAACATAATGTGGAACAAAGTATAGTCATAGAGTAAGGTGGCCGTGTTGGCACTGTTGAATGTGATAGACGAACTCAACAACAATGTTCCGTATTAGCCAAACTACCCAACTTCACTCGGGTGAAGTAAAATCCTAGTACTTTTCCCTCAGTTTCGAGAATTTCCTCAAATTACAGAATCTGGTACACTTTCACCAGATTTGAACATTCAGCGCCGCTTCTTCACCCAGCGGGTTGTGCAAGTGCATATAATATCGCTGGAGCTCTGTCCTTCTTGAGGATTCGGGAAGAGAGCAACGGTTAAAGTTGTTGGTAAAAACTGTACCGAGTACTTCGTGGGCATGCTAACACATGGGTGAGCACTTTGTTGCACGTCACATGTGTGGAGGTGCCGCGACTGAATGCCACCTATCAAAATGCCACCACGTCAAAATGCCACCGTCAAACTGCCACCCTCTACCGACAAAATGCCACTTCAAAATTGTTTTACTAACCTTTTTCAACAGGTACAATGCATCAACATAGTCACAATGTATAAACATTTTTTTAAAAGTCACAATGACTATGGCTCTCTGACAGTGGCTCTCCCCTTTCACGTCTAACGAGCTTTGGGGATGAATGGTCTACACTCCTGTCCAAATTTAAACTGAATTTCCGCGAGTAGATCTATAAAAGCCCTAGGAGTCATTTTATGGATGGGGGGGGGGGGGGGCGCTTTAAACTCTTGACCGCCAAATTTTCGAACCCCCCCCCCCCCCCTCTCCCCATATTTACAAGATTGGTAGACTCATTGTTTATTTACAAGATGTTTAAACAAGATGTTTTTAGTTGTTTTGGACGGGAATATTACAGACCATTCACATCCAGTTTCTTGCTCAATTTTATAAGCTGGAACATTCATTGTTTGGACGGGATAAGTTTATAGTCAGGTCGCGCGTTTAAGCTACGTCCATAAAGCTTGCGACCAAAGATCCGCGATATGTGAAACGAAGAGAGCCACGGTGGACGTGGAAGGAGCTACCACCATATTCCATTTTTAAAATGTTAAATAAACAACCTGTCAAGTTGGACTCTGCCAAGGTGACAACCTGTCAAGGTTTGTACATTGTGATAATGTTTATGCATCGTGACTTTTTTAAAAAAGATAGTAAAAAATGTTGAAGTGCCATTTTGTCAGTAGAGGGTGGCATTTTGTCCGGTGGCACTTTGACGGTGGCATTTTGACGTAGTGGCATTATGACGAGAGGCATTCTGTCGGGCATTCTGTGTGGAACTGTTCCGCGTCTTCTCGAGTAAAAGCCGTGGCCACCAAGCAGAAGTCCCTCATGCACTGTGAGCCTCCTGGTGGATCCCTAGGGACACTCCTAACAATGGGAGCGAACACAGACCAGTGGTCAGAGTGGTTGGCTATTAGCCAAAGGGATATCGAATGGAATCATGCAACGGACTAAGAAGAATTTTAAAAAAATATATATTTTAAAAGTCGTGCGGTAAAGTGAAATAATGACAAGCCGTAAATTAACCGGCTATCACATGTAGCGGTAAAAACTGAACTGTAACACAAAGGGGGAGTGCAACAGAGTGCAACAGAGGGATCGCCCATGTTCTTGAATGACCGGGAGTTTCTTACCGCTAAATTTGATCTCCTGTAAATCCACTAATTCCTTCCGAAGTTCATTTTTTTTTTTTTTTTTTTGCTTTGACGTCACGCGGACTGTTCTTACGCTGGCTTACAGTTGGCTTACAACTTTCCCACTTATTCCCACTATTCCCAAATATTCCCACTATTCTACGACATGTAGTTCAAAGTTAGCACCGTCATGTCCTTGAAGGGAAATTTCAAGGTCATTAAGATTTGAAATGTCAGAGGTTTTACCCTGACTTTCGGGTCACTTTGTGCAAAATCCTGTGCCCTGCTTTGGAGCTGGACAATTTTCTCCTAATCATACATTTTAGTGTGGGACATTTTAGTGTTACGCATTTTGCTGCACGGGCGTTTTCTTATAGCATGTTTTGTCGCCAATATCTTGGTATAATATGTGATGAGTTGCCGTTTCCGGTGATATACAGGATATGTGATTTACAAAGTACCGAAAAGTAGGCCTATAAAATGTCTGCTACACAATGTAGGCCTACAAACGACCTAATAAAAATAATGACGTTGGCACGATTATTCCAAGTTACGTACGGGAAATTGGGCTAATTTTAGCCCCATCACCTAGAAGTAAGATTTTGTAGGCCTACATCGAACAGGCCTATTTTTATACGATTGCATTTTATAGGCTTATATCTTATATGCAAATTTTTCAGCAGCCTAATTTATGAATCGCCGTTTGTATAGCGTAGCGAGCGTGGCTGTTCGTGGCTGTTCTAATCCGTGCCAAAAGCACGTTTGTAGAATAAACTGTACCTGTACTGAGTGATGATATTAAATTTTACGCTTACGCACTGTGACAGTCATTGCGGGACTCGCACTGAACGTCTTTACCGATAACTTGTCTCACGTTCGAAATTATTATTTTGTACCACTACGTTATCCAGAGCTATCTGAGAAGCGTTTTAGCCTCGTTTCTGAGCTCCCCCCCCCCCCACCCGACCATTACCGGATGTTAGCCTGGGATAGCAGTCATTCCAAAACCTTTCTCAGATCCCTCTGATATTTGGTTATTTTTTGGTATTTTGGTATTACACCAAAATGGCCGTGTACCGTAATATCTTGTACCATGATGTCCTAAATCCAGCCCGTATAAACCAGTAACATAGCAGTTGGCCACAGTTCCAGCGACTAAGTGTGCCAATCGAATTCGTCGTTGGAAACGCGTAATATCATTTTAGGATTACAAATGAATATCTTCTACCACCATTAAAAAAAACAACAATAGATTTATAGCAACGGTCTGAGTAACAGGTGTGTGACTAAAGCCATCTAACTGTTCTTAATATGTATCTCTGGAAGGTATCCATAGATTACAAAGTAAGACACCGCAGCTTACCTTTTCCAAGCCTACGCGGGCCCTAAAGTGGTAGTTGTGGCTACTAACGCCTCTGCTATAATGCTTTGCTTCCGAAGTAGCACGGAGGCTAAGCAATATGAGTGGTTTTAGTAGCCGAGCTACCGCCAGGACCCCGCGTAGGCTTAGAAGAGGTAAGATGCGTTAGCTAGTTAATGCTCTAATCTATGATATGTCCCTTTAATGCAGTGACATTATCTGTTTCTCTGGTAAACGATAAAGTACATTCATTGTAATGCATTGCTTGTAATGAATTTTCACCAATCGGTGATCGGAAAGAGCACCTGTGAGGGTCCCTGCCTGGCTGTACCATTTAGGCTACTCCTCCACTTTCAAAAACGTTGTCCTTCTTTGCAAATGTATCGTAAAGTTGAAAGTTGGGTTGGCTGATCTATACGAACATTCGTTTACCTCAGATGACGCCATGCTCAGATTTGTGTCGTTCTGTACGTGCTTTATTTGCTCTTTTCCCTTATAAAATGTGTCACCGTCCGTTTTCTTGGCACTGTGAGGTTTAGCTTCATCGTTACTTTCAGGGAACGGAATTTAATTTCATCATGTCTTTTTATCATCAGGGGTGGACTGCGTGGCTCGGGGTGGCTAGACGGCGATCGCCACTGAACCAACGTTTTTGGGGTCAATTTTTATTTTTTTTTTATTTTTATTTTTTACTCCAACTGTGTCAAACTCGCTGCTGATTGTCGTCTTCCCTCCCTTGCAGTTTACATCCCTAACAGCGTTGCCTATTGGAGGATTAAAAAAGCTGCAATAGCTATATACTAATCTAAATATGTGGCATGCTAAAGATATGACGTTAACGGGTATTAAATGGAGTCACATCGTCTCACAATAAATAGAAGTGACAGATTTGCTGATCATAAGCGGGACAAAAAGCCAAATGGGCTCGATAAGTGTTAAATAAATACGGATGCAAACCTATTTACGTTGTCTTTTGGACTTATATGTCAGACTGCCTGAGCGGGGAATCGAACCCGTGGCCATTGAAATCAAAGGCCAAATACCACTCAGTCATACTGACACGGCCTAGTCAGTTCGGGTCGTGTCAGTATGGCTAAGTGGTCAGATCTCGGCCTTCGATTTCAATGGTCGCGGGTTCGATTTCCTCCTCAGGTAAGTCTGGCATTTAAGTCCAAAAGGCAACGTAAATAGGTTTGCGACTTGCTGATCCACACCGAAAATTGCAGCTTCCCTAAAAAATACGTTGAAACATGCATAAAAGTGTCAAAAGGCCGAATATTTAGGTATATGTATTGATAATTTGTGGAAATTTAACCATCATATAGATAACCTAATGAAAACTACAAGAATTACTACCAATCTGTTATAAATTAAACCAATTATTAGCATTAAAAACAATCACATACTGTTTGACGCTGTAGTAACAAGTAATATAAGATATGGGATATAATTCTATATTGTAACCTCATCATATCTCTTAGATAAAATCCAGTGAACACAAAACAAACTAGTTAAATTCTATGTAAACCAGTAAACTATATAAAAAAAACTAACAACTTATCTCAAGAACATAAAACACTATATATTAAAAATCTGAGGAATTACGTGAAAATTATTTAATTAGATATGAACACAAGGTAAAGGATGTAAGAAAAGAAACATATTTATAAAGTAAAAGTTTGCGGTTTGAAATATCTTCATGCGCCCGGGGGACGATGGTAGATGGACGGCCCCAGAAGATGGGCGCCCTGAAAGATTGTTGTGGAATGAGGAATATGCAATATTATATTCCTAAGATTATTAATCAACTACACAATAATCGTATGTCTTTAATAGGATTTAAACAGATCAAAAAAGAAGTAAAAAAAAAAAAACGGTTATTAGGAAAAAAAAATTTTTACTGCCTAAAATGATAATATAGGTATTGGAAAAATAGTGTTTCAAGGAATCATATGGTGTTTCATGATTGGAAATATAAGTACCAGCAATCGCATTTACATATAACTAAATGTAATGTAAATACAGGCTGTATTACGAAACCCGTTACACGGCCATAATTTGAGAAGAATGCGGTCAAAAATTGACTGACAAAATCGAATGTGGACAATCCACCGCCAAGCTGTTCAACTTTGTAAGGTCGCCCCAAGGGGGGTTTAGGAGGGCAATGGGGCGTTTCTCAGAAATTTTAAATGCCGGTGAAGGGGGGGGGGTCGAGTGATACATAATTTGAAAGGTCTTGTCAAACCAAGCAACTTCTGTAGGAGAAAAGCTTTTTGATATTGTCAACAAGTGAAGGGAGGGCAGCCAAAGAAAAAGGCAACAATGGAGTA
This sequence comes from Lithobius niger, assembly GCA_023313725.1. NCBI lineage: Eukaryota > Metazoa > Arthropoda > Chilopoda > Lithobiomorpha > Lithobiidae > Lithobius > Lithobius niger. The sequence continues at coordinate 27,047 of JAHWFP010219677.1, forward strand.
GAAAATCTTTTTAGACCATTCAATTGGATGCAAGTTTTAATTCTCGCATAATTTATTGTGCGGATTTTAAGAGCTTTAAAATAAGAAAATTCCATGGCGAGTGTTGATGAGTCTTACGACGACCTCCCCCCCCCCCACCTCCGAGGGGGAGGGGAGAGACCAGTATGTTTGTACGACATGTCAAAGGTAAAAAAAAAAAACAAGCACCGCTACGGTTAAGCTGCATTATTGCAGTCATGGTCAAGACACTTGTGTAAGTGTACCACGAATCCTGGTGCGCTGCCATAGTTAAATAATGTTAAATTTCGTAAGGTCATGGGGGGGGAGGGGGCAAAGGCGCGTTCCTAAAAGAATTCCAATGCAAACATGGCAACTCACATTGTAACGTACACTGCAGAATTATCTCGCTTGCTAATGTTAATTAAACTAGAAACAAAACCCAAGGGTGAAAGAAGTCGGCAGTTGCAGGGCAAAGTTGTGATATCAGCACAAAAATGGCTGCCAACAAGTTGCTACACTGTTTACCAAGCCTAACCAAAATATGTTTCATTTTGAAGGTAGTGATATCACCCCCGCCAATGAACTACCGCCAGGCTAATCCCACAGAATATTAGATCAAAGGTTAAATGAAAAACCTGGCCGTCGCAATGGTCAGGTTTTTCATTTAAACGTCTGCTGGTAATCGTCGGTGGGATTAGAGGATGATATCAGCGTCGTACAAACATACTGGTCTCTCCCCTCCCCTTCGGAGGTAGGGGGGGGGAGGCCGTCGTAAGACGCATCAACACACGCCATGGAACTTTCTTATTTTAAAGCTCTTAAAATCCGCACAATAAATTATGCGAGAATTAAAACTTGCGTCCAATTGAATGGTCTAAAAAGATTTTCCACTCCATTTTTGCCTTTTTCTTTGGCTGCTCTCCCTTCACTTGTTGACAATATCAAAAAGCTTTGTGATATCAAAAGGATTTGTGATACACCCTGTACAATGCAACCCGCACAAGTCCGTAGGATTTCGGGATGCAATGTGGATTAACAAACTGTCTATTATTATTATTATTATTAAATGAGACAGCACGCAGACTGCTGCATTGTGGTCCCCGGCGTACAAGTAGGGTTAAAATTCTATTTTAGTCTGACATTATTTTAGTCTGCATTGCGAAAGAAAATATTTCTCAGGCTTTGCTGAACTGTTTTCCCCTTCTTTGGGGGGCGCCCCCCCCCGGGAGAAGGTTGGTTGATTAAAATAGATATTCCATTTTTCACGATTTTAATGCATTCTATTTGCTGTCCACGACTGCAACAAGGACGTCAGTAACATGTGATTATAGTGGCACTTCTTTAATGGGAGATTCGTCATCCCTGTCCTTTGGGGTCGTCTTCTCACTCCCGTCAACAAGTCACCATACACTCTTTGTCAATCGAAAAGGATGCTGTTACATCTGTCACTTAATATGATCTTGTTACTCGAGTTTAATCACTGTAACATTATAATGTTACGTCGCGCCTAACTGGTGACCAGTTTCATTTTTGTTGCTGCGTAAATCCGACTTGTTTCCTTATAAGGCACGCTGGGAGACGTTAATTTCCCCCTGCTATTTTTCTTGTGCTATTTTGCTTGTGTGTTATTGTGTGTTACAATAATATGGGTTTTAAACCTGTCTCAATAAAAAAAAAATTAAACCATTGCAAACAGTACTTGCACACATTGTGAAGAAATTATATTTAATTTTCAGTACGGAGCTATTTCTTGTCACTAACCGCCGTTGTTAACAATCTGGGCCTATTTGATTTGATGTGTATAGGTACGGTTTCAGTCTTCTGTACAGCCGAAATGGCTGAGAACACTATTGCTTCGACTGTAACCGTGTGTCCATCCCGTCGCCTTTTTCAACTTTAGAATAGGACCAGATAGAGACAAACGGTTTTAACCATTAGATTCAGCGACCAAAAATTAGTTCAAAACATGGCAAATTTAAACATCGTTCCTCTCTTGAAGCTGATAGGTTTTTTCGACGTACTAACATTTGATCATTGCATT
>JAHWFP010219677.1:30055-47411 GCA_023313725.1 Lithobius niger
ATTCCCTCTCTTTTTCTTCATTTATTACCCTTTTAGCCTCCTCTACAGTTTTAACTGCTTCTGCGAGATCATCAGCCAACAAAGTTTCTCCCTCCAACCCACCTTTAAACATAGCCAGAATTTCACTTTTTTTCTTAGGTGCATGCAACCCTAATTCCTCGCACACAGCTTTCAAATCAACCACAGTTTTATCACTAAGCAACTCCATTGTAAATTACTTAATTACCTAAGCAACCAACAATCAAAAAAAAATAGCACCAACACGCACAACAGTTCCCGCAAGCTTTAAACAACACTTTTTTCCCAAACGCCCTAATACCAAGGTGTAAAAAAAGTTTGCCACAGCTCACCTGTTGCCGCGTTGTGGAGACGCTGCCAAGACGACTTCTACATCCAAACTGACGAACCCAGGCTTGCACTGACGATGACTTCAAACTCTATTTCGCTTCTTCCATTACCGGAATTCGCCGAAATTTTCCTTCTCACACGACGAAGTGCAGCATTACCGCCCACTCTCGCTGATAGGAATGTTCTCCGTCCCTCGTCCAGTCGCAATCTTGTCTGCCAGCTCAGCTTTTCCGTCTCTTGACTCGTCTTTCTTGAACAGCAGGAAGCCCCTTTAATCTTCCTCCCACGCTGGTTGCCGCCAAAGTCGAAATTCTGCCATGGAAAGTGAACCCACGGAGTTGGAGAAGCTCACCACTACCATCTAAGTTGACTTGACCGCCGACTTTCGATGCAGCTGTGTCCCTTTAACATGAAAGTCCGGATGTAAGCCAAAACTGCTGGTTTCTTCGACGTTTAAGTCCAGCTTGACCGCTGTCACAAATGTATTTACTTTACACTTGATGCAGACGCAATTTGCTTCACCACTGCCAATGTAGACACAAAGCCAGCACCCTGACCGTTGAAACTCGAACAAATCGACATGAAATCCAGCTGCTTCCTCGACGTGAAAGTACGGCTACACCGCTGCCGCCAATGTAATTTCAAGGGTTCACTGCAGACTTGTTAAATTCAAACTTCTTTACTTCCTCCTTAGACATAACGCAATTTACAAATAATAAACATTTAACAATCCGCACATGACTCGAGAAATTGTCCAACAAGACAGTTCGTGCAAAGAGTTCTGTCCTTGTTGCGTTCTTGTTGGGAAAGACCTCCCTTCCGCCAAACCATCTTCAATATAAGGGCTAGTTCTCGCTACAAAATATGGAAACACTTTCCGTAAAAGGAACGGACGTGTCTCTCACGTGGAACAATAACCAAAAACCCGGCATTCGAAAGTTGGCCAATGTTTCTTTTCATCGTTGAGTCGAACACCATAATTAGCTCTAATTATAGTCATTAGGTAATTACGGTCAAGTCAGCAAGCAAGAGATGGCAACTTTACATTAAATTCTTGTATTTCAGTCTTCTGTATACAGCGAAATCTGGGAAGGCTCTAGTATACTACCAACGAGTTTGTCCGTCCGTCACCTTTTTCAATGGTAGTCAAGTGTAACCAAAGCAAATTAAAACATGGTTGCTCCCTCATAACTAATAGGCTTTCTCGACGTAACTCAATGAAATAATAGCATTTGATCGTCGCATTTGACCACTACAGGAAGACACAACCGTAAAAACAAAATGGATTTCGTTAAAGATGTACATTAGCATCTTGACACCGTGTTGCATGAATAAATAGGTGCACTCTCTAACCCAATTTTCCGTGAGCTGCAATATACTTACGAAATTAAAACTGCAGGTAAAAATTTGCCCTAAAAAATGAAAAATGATAAAAAAAGAAATTAAATCTAAAACTAGGGCTAAAACACATTTTTAACGAGTAGTTGTGATGGTTACTGTTTTTAGATTATATGCTTGTCATCGCTGTCGCAGTGCCTGATAAGAGAATGTGCGCCTTAACATTTTCGTTGGAGGTGGCCCGAAAGTGGCCGGAAGTGGCCATCAATAGTGAGCCCATCATCTCTGGAACGGTACCAGAAAGCGACAAACAGCTTTCACCGTTATATTTCACGTCGAAAAATTAGTTAAAATGAATGGACAGAAACCGGAAGTATGAAGCGGGAGTGTCCCGAAGTGCCGGAAGTGTACAGAAGACCGTTTGTGACTAGATAGTCGCGTCCCCGCTTGTTTTTTATATGACTTGCGTTTGACTTTAATGAAAGACGTGTAAAGTAGAGCAAAGGAATGTGTCATGTTATGCTGGCGTCTTTTCTGTCATCAGGGTACGCACACAAGAACACGCCCAAAAAATTAATTCAAGCATTTTCAAGACCTTTTTTTGAAAAACTAATATAATTTTTCAAGTACTTTTCTGAGACCACTACAACTCTTTCATGGATTATTAATAAAAAAAATACTTAAGTCAAACAGAAGGGGAAGAGCCAAAGACATCTTTCAATCTACTAAAATGTTTGTCTGCGGTAAAAAAAGCAAAGAAAAAAAACTCGGAAAAAAATGCCAGAGGGGGAAAAAATTGTTGTTCAACTTTTGTGGTGTTGTGGTTATTGTTGTAAATTAGATAAGGTTAGCTGCTTCGGCTCGAATTTCACCAAACAGGGTAAGGAATTTCGCCAGGAAAACCTATTATTTTCATTAATTTTTTTCTTCCTTCGGCTTTTTTCCCCATCCTTTTTTTCCCCATCATTTTTTTCCCCTTATTTTTTCCCCCTCAGATTCGTTTTAACTGCGTAGTATACAACTGAAGTAGGCCTAACAACGTGGAGTAACAAACTTGAAAAGATAAGCTCAACAACATTTTACAGCAATCAAGCAAGTCATTTCGAACAAATTACAAATTTGTCTTTATCTTGCTCAAAGACGTTGCATTATTTTTAATTAGTACAAACAAAAATTAAATTCAAGGACTTTCAAGAATGCAGCTAACGATTTCAAGGAATTCATGGCCTTGATTTTTTTTTCTTAAACAAATTCAAGCACTTTAAAAGACTTCAAGCACCATGTACGAACTCTTCATTCTGGCTGAATCCACGCTAATTATTGAACACACTGCCTGTTTCATTTACAATTTTTCCACACACATTCTACGGCTTACTTTGTAGAGATCTGTCCTGCATCCGCAGTAGAACCGCCGCAACATTATCATTGAAGGATCTTCATCCCAGAACGTTCGTTCGTCTTGCCATATCTCTGCAGACCTTGGGAACAGGATTTTTCACTTCAATCTGCCACTCCCAAAAGGAACAGTGTCAAAGTGTCAACAATACATAACTCTAACAAACTCCATCTATACGAATGACACATCTTGCGTTTATCACAACCATTATAAAGCCCGAATTAGAACTACGATTATTATTTTCATTTTCCCCATAACTAGTTATAATCCGAGAGATTTTACACCTGGTTTATTTCGGTAAATATAATTAGAATTATATTTTCCCCAAACTCCAAATTGCCCACATTTAAGTCATCACGTCCCTAATCTTCGTGTAATTTCATTCTCCATCCCATTTACAATGAATGATTAGTTTGCTATTCTTGTTTGTTATTGGCGGGCGAACGTTAATTTGCCATCAATAATACCTGAACTATTAAACACGTGCACAAGGAGAAGCCATCTTCGTCATTAATATCGTTCGCGCATCATTGGATCACCGATCGCAACTATCGCATTACGCAATAATCTCACTCCAGTCTACGCAACTTGTGGAACTAAGTTCAGCAATCAATAAAACTGAGTAAAGTGTTTCGGGAATTTTGATTCAGAAATTCAGGAAAGTTACTGAACAACTAAGGGCCCCCGCGCACTGGGCAACCAGGACGTGCAGCCAGTGGTTGTCGCGTCCGAAATACACGGCGAGGTGCCTCGTCGGCCTCGTCCCTAATCTTCGTGTAATTTCATTCTCCATCCCATTTACAATGAATGATTAGTTTGCTATTCTTGTTTGTTATTGGCGGGCGAACGTTAATTTGCCATCAATAATACCTGAACTATTAAACACGTGCACAAGGAGAAGCCATCTTCGTCATTAATATCGTTCGCGCATCATTGGACCGCAATCACCGATCGCAACTATCGCATTACGCAATAATCTCACTCCAGTCTACGCAACTTGTGGAACTAAGTTCAGCAATCAATAAAACTGAGTAAAGTGTTTCGGGAATTTTGATTCAGAAATTCAGGAAAGTTACTGAACAACTAAGGGCCCCCGCGCACTGGGCAACCAGGACGTGCAGCCAGTGGTTGTCGCGTCCGAAATACACGGCGAGGTGCCTCGTCGGCCTCGTCCGTTTTTCATTGATAATTCTCGATCACGTGGTCGCCTGCACGTGCCTGGGACTAACTGGCCGCGGTGGCCAAGTGCACGGTGCTACATATACTGTAAGCATTCTCGTTGGCTGCAGCGACTTGGTCGCGCGGCTTGGTCGCTTAGGGCTACCGCACACTGAGCGGCCAGGTCGCGCGGCCAGTGGTCGTCGCGGCCAAAAAAACACGGTGACGTGCCGCGAGGCCACGTTCGTTTTACATTGTTGATTCCCGAACACGTGGTGAAAAATGAACACGGAGTAAGTCTCAGTACCTTCCTAAAGCCCGGCATACACGTGGCTGTAAACAGCGGATCCCGAGGCAAAAAAGAGGGCCTTCTTCACTGACAGCGCCGTGTATCTGCAGTCGCTGTACGGCTAGCAACAGCCGAGGTTGACAGCGAAGAACATCCAACCAGGTGGATGGTCGTCGCTGTCAAATCCTATTGTTTGGGAGTCTTGGAAGACACCCCTTTTTGCCCTCAAGGTAGGGTGAACGTGTATGTTGGCCTTAAAGCACCGAACAGAACGAACCAAACGCACCACTGTTGGTGACAGTTCAGCTCATTCCCTACTAAAGCCGTGTTGATGTGGCTTGCCTATATCAACCATCGTCAACAATGAATCTGTTTACGTACCTAGCGCATGCTCAAAAGCTCCACCAATGGCAATCACCCGCAACCACCTTCCCGAGATGGTTCGCGATTTTGCATTGCTCGCGCCTGGTTACTTCCATTATCGTAGCCTCGTTCAGTCAACTAGCCACGTCTGGTCACGTTAAAGTATGACGTAACGAGTGCTCTGTTGAGCTTGTTGATTTTGCTGAGGTGTGACTGCAATTTCGGAAGGTACTAAACGGCTGACGCAACGTTACTGCGCACGCGTGACGTTAAGTTTAGAGCCAAACTGTCTCTAACAGTGATGCGTTCTGTTCGCTCTGTTCGCTGGCTTAGGAAGGTACTCTCTGGTTGCCCTGTGGTCGCCTGCACGCCGCCCGGGATCCCCGTGGCCGCCGCGACTGTCTAGCCGCTGCGGCCAAGTGCGCGTTGCAACGTATACCATAACCATTCTCGTTGGCTGCTGCGACCTGGCCGCGCACACGCACGCAGCACGCACTGGGCCGCGGCGGTCAGACAGTCGCGGCGGCCACTGGGATTCCGAGTGGTGTACAGGCGACAACAGGGCGACCAAACTTGTTCCGTGTTCATTTTTCACCACGTTGGGGCCCCCGCGCACACAGCAACCAAGCCGCGTGGCCAGGTCGCGGTGGCCAACAATAATGCTTACGGTATATGTAGCAACACGCAGTTGGCCACCACGGCCAGACAGTCGCCGCGCCCACTGGGATCTCGGACGGCTTGCAGGCGGTCACAGGGCTACCATACCTGCCCCGTGTTCATTTTTCACCCCGTGATCGAGAATTATCAATGAGAAACGGACGTGGCCGCGTGGCACGTTGCCGTGTCTTTTGGCCGCGACGACCACTGGCCGTGAGACCTGGTAGCCCAGTGCGCAGGAGCTCTTAGTGCGCTGGGACCCTTAAAGACATGAGACATAAAAGCAGGGGTGAACTGGCCATACGGGAAAACAAGAGGTTTCCCGTGAGGCCTATGCTCCGAGGGCCTGCCCATAAAAATTTTTTCATGATGACTGATTTCTATGAAATGTTTCCCGGTCCTAAACGGCCCACTCTGTACGCCCCTGCATAAAAGGAAACCTAAAAGTCCGCTCGTCACATGCTGCAATTAGAGGATGAAGACCAATGATAAGTAAACACTAACCATCACGAGTCTCTACCCGTTTTTATTTTTTTAATTTTTTTTACGTAAACGTCACAATGCCTGAGTGGGAATTAATAATCGGGGGGGGGGGGGGGACAGGGGGTCGTCTGAGCAGTGTATTAAACCAACGATCGCGGTCGCCGCTCAGGCAGCCTGACGTATAAGTCCAAGTGGCACCGAAAAAAAGTTACTTCTGCGTTTATTAAATATTAGCCTAGCCCGCTTGGCTTTCCTTGCTGTAATTTAGGGTAGTGGGTTAAATTATGGTTTTGGGGCTGAACGTCTAGGCCCACTGTAGTCCAGTTGCCGTGGCAACCAACCCTCCATCTTTAAAGGTAGGTTGTCACCAACAGAACTTCTAAAGAATCTAACGTGGCACCATCTAGCGACCTAATCGTCAACGTTTTTAGCGTGCTCCGAGGTGCACAAGGACGTACCAAATTTTCACTCCCTGTTTAAGGAAGCATGCGGCTTGTTTGTTTCTTTAAAACAAATGTCTTTGTGCTTTCCGTTACCTGCTGCAAGCAAGAGCTAGATAGTGCTAGATTGCGCTCGATTCTGCAGACCTTCAATCAGTTACAGCCTGCCTTTAAGACGCTATGGACATACTTCCGTGCTCCGTATCCATCAGGCGAGTTTTGTTTTGGTTTATTTTTTTCCTCATTCCAGGTGTTCAACATCTAGATACCGGTTATTGGACTGCACGATTTTTCTACTCGCCTACAAAAAAAAAAAAAAAAGATAACAATAAAATGGATCTCCATCACCATTAACTTCTCCGCGATGTCATATCCCTCGCTTTTTTAACGACAACTAACAATTTTTTATTATTATGCATCCACGTGCGGCATGAATTACCTTTTGCTATCATTCACTTAATCGATCAGTCAATCAATCAATCACGACGAACAATATAAGATAAAACAACCACATACCTCAGTGTAATTTTTAAGCGTGCTTGAACTGTGCGACCTACATAGCTTAATACTCTGTCACTTAAGATAGTGTTTCACAAAGGGCGAGATCGTAACTTTAGAGTAGTTCTCTTCTTCCGCCCACTCACGAAACAACATCAGAACGGCTAAACATTTTTCTTGAAATTTGGTAGGTGGAATGTTTACTTTAATATGCCGACCAAATCATATTTTCATACAAATCGGGCGAAAATTTAATGCTTGAAGATGTCATTGTTCACTGGTAGAATGCTCGCCTGCGACACGGTCGACCCGGGTTCGATTCCCGGCCGATGCACCAAAATTGTGCGGGGATTGGAATGCCGTTCAGGCGTAATGGGATGACCTCGATGGATGGTTGTGTGGATTAGTGACAGTGCCGGATTAAAGGGGGGGGGGGTCATAGGCCATAGGCCGAAAAAGGGCCTCAAGAGTGCCTTATGGTCACGGAAAAAATAAAATAAGGTACTGTTTTAAATATAAAAATGTTTACTTCTTTTACTAAAAGCTGTATCAAAAAATTCCAATTTCTGAAAAACTTTCAATTGCCAAAAAATTATTGTTTCTCTCCTTTTTTTTATGGGACTCGGAGGGGGGGGGGGAGGCGGGAACTACAATGAATCTTAAGCACCAGGCCTCTACGGGGCTTAATTTGCCGCTGATTAGTGATGAGTATGCGATAATGATTAAAGAGACGGTTTTTTCTTACCAATATCTTTAATTGTTCAGATTTAGATGAAAAACATGGCTGTTGTATTGGTTTAGAAGGTAAATACGGACTCAGCCTCCAATACAAGAATAGCCTTCTAATCGCAGCGAAAGGGATGAATTGTGAAAGTTTGGGGACATGACGTTACTTAAATTTGGGCCTGCTGGGGTAAACGGGGGTAGGCAAATATGGAAGCTAGCAATTGGGAGTTTTAAATCGGGCTATACAAAAGGTTGTGACGGTGATCAACAAGTACAAAGAGATCTTTACAATTATGTTGTTGCATTTTGACAAAGACGTGTGGGAGAGGCAGATTGTGATGATGCATGTTGCATCCAAGGCCCGCAGAGATTCTGCTAGACGGAGAGTCGCTGTGGAACGACGGTCCATGGATGACGACGATTTACCGGTAATGCTGCGGATGCAGGCTACATTTCTACACCACGACAAAAATCGGATAAGAGATGGCGACATACTTTTAAATTATAATAGTTCATCGATAGTCACCCAGAGAACGAAATTTTCAAAGACTACGATAGCAATGTATTAAATAGTTAATACTAGCAGTAGTTCATGAATAACAAAAAATGAAATCAAAGCTTGCATAGTAACCGTCCATGCTGATTTTGATCGTGCCGAAATTCTAAATTTGGAGAAAAAAAAAAGTACGCATTTACGTGTTTGGTTTTCTAAGTAAATAAACCAAAAACAAAAGTGACAAAAAAACCTGCGGAATTTTCTAATGTAAAACCTTCCACCCCCCACGAGAACTGCTTCGTGATGGGCAATGTAATACTGGGAGTCGATCATTTCACAGACTTCCCATTTCTCAGAAATTAAGTCACAGACACGGTCATTACTCAGACAGGATCATTTCACAGACATTCCTTATACATTGCTTCCTTTTGAAGGGGATACCCCTCCTGAATATCATTGGTGTCATTTCCGTCATGTGCTTGCTTACTGTCACAATCGTGATGGTGTTCGCCGCCGTTTCCACCTTCCGCGTCAGTTGGGCGCTGAGTCTGTCCTCTTGTCGGTTTTTTTCGCAGGAGGTACAGATATCTGATACGATAGAGATTCTGGGTTTTATTTAACATCTGTGTAATGTGTGGCGTAATGGCAACCCGGACCACCTCGGTGTGTGTCGCAGATCTTGTACTTACATGTTTGCTGGGGCCAATGGCCAATCTTAGTCGTGTGTGTCTAATCTTACGTAAGTGGGCATTATCTATGCCTTGTAATATTATTTCCGGGTCCTGCCTCTAGAACCTTCTAGAAACTTCCATTTCTCATAATACCCTTGTTACTTCGCGGTTGTCAGGGGTTACCAAAAGGTATTTAAGCCAAGGGGCCAACATGGAAAGTCAGAAAGCCTTCGGGCCAGCCAACAAGCTGGTCCTCTTCGACCCCTGCTGGGTCTCCTAGTTAGGGGATTTTTTGGTCAGGCCTTTAGTAGGCACAATTTTTGCTTAAGCTCTTTTCCCCCAACCTAAACTAAGGCTTTTTATTAACCCTTACCTTCCCTAACCCTAACTTAAACCCCAAAATTCCCCAGTTTTGGTTCAGTCTAATTGGCTTGCTCTGCCACTTTGTTATTTTTGCGTCACTGTCGACACGCCATAAGCCTCAATCCCCTCCCCCCAACATTCCTCTATCCCTCAATCCTCAATTCCTCACCCCCCCCCCCACATTCATTTTACAGACACACACATTTCACAGATATTTTTAAAAACTATTTTTATTTCGCTAATTACTATTATTTATATTTATATTACTATCTGCTTACCGTCAACAATTTTAAAACGGTAACATTTTAGACATTTTAAAGTTTTTTTTTTTTTAATGTATGTTGGTTCCCAATATTCTTTACCACTGTAGTAAGCTAACTAAACTAAAGAAATATTAAAGTAAACTTAACACTTTGAAAACTTAAAAATACTACACATTTAAAAAAAGAATGAAGTATAAAAATATAAAAAGAGATTTCCTCTAAAGCAACATTGTGTGTAACGACACAGAGGTACTCGACCACGGTACAATTTACTGCTGTTCACAGTTGTAATGCATGCATCCCGATATTTTACGCATTGTTTTCGCTTTGGCAGTAGTCTGTGCACAGGGTCACAACTACAGTTCTGGGAGCCCGAGGGAACCATGCGAATAGGGCCTCCTGAAAAAAAAAATTGAGGATTTCGTTTTGGCATCAAGCCCACCTTTATTTGTTATTTCCGTATTTTTCATTATGCTGAGTGTACTGTTCGGAGGACCTGGACTGTCTTTAGGGGCTTCCCCCCCCCCCCCAACCCTAATTGCGGTCCTGTCTGTTCATTTCGTTAGAGGACGTTTTATATACAGATTTTATTGCTGTGAAGATCAAGCCGAGCTGTTGGTAACTTTTCTTTAATTGTTTTTTTTTTTACCTAGTATTAGAAAGTTACAAATATTTGGAAATTCTAAGTTTTTAAAAACGTCGGTGAAAATGGCTGTGAAACGCATGTCGGGGAGACGAACGCCTGTAAAATGAACGTCTATAAAATTAGTGTTTGTGAATCTGTGAAGTGAGTGTCCGCAAAATGTACCCGACCCGTAATACTGAAGTAGTCAAATACGGTGAAAAAAAAAACGAATTTACCGTCGTATAAGAATTGCCAAAAAAAACGTAAATGTCTAAAAGTTGCAAATTTCGATATTAATGATAATAATTAATAATACTTTATTAACGACAATAACGATAATAATTAATTATTACGATATTAAACTTCGGTCTGCAGATGAAGGCTGATTCTGCTCGTATAAGTTCTCAAGTGGAAGTAAGGTACTAAGGTAAGGGCAACGCAAACGTAGAAGCAAAAACTACGAACTAAAAGGCAGAAAGTTATTTTTTTTTTTAACTTGTTTTTTTTTACGGAGCATAAACCCAAACTGGACTATCTGCCCTAAGACGATGAGAGTCAACGCAGGTCTAAATTTCAACAATAGATAATCCCCTGATAACGTTACGTAGGCATACGCACGCCTTCTTTGCAGCTTTCTGGCCCCACGCGGGTGTACGAGCTTACAACTTTAATGTTTGTGAAAGTCCGTAAATTGCGTGGGTATGTGCCGTTTGTACTTTTAGGGGTTAATAGAAAATACTGCGACACTCGTATTCGCGATACCTGAAACAGTAACAAACTTATTCCTCGTAGGCGCAAAGCTAAACTTTGTAAAATGAAGCTTTCTTTTTTTTTTTTCATCACGTAGTGTCGAATGACTTATATGAGTTAATAACTGAAGAGTTAATGTGTAATAAATTCTTAAGTGCTGTAAGGAAACACGCCGTGAGTAGGCCTACGTGTGAGTTCAATTTGTAATATATCTGGTAACTCGTAAATATCCACTATTATTTTTTTTTGTAATAATATGAAAACTATAATAGAAATTAAAGCACCATTAATCACTTAACAGAATATCGTCAAGTTACAGTATATCAATATACTGTAATTTGACGCTGTTCTGTTACTAAGATTGATCGTGGTTTTAGTTCATTGGTGTTCAATAGGCATCAAGTCTTACTTGGCTTTGTGGTCCTGTCATCACAAGTGAGCAAGACTGAAATGGAAAATAAGGTGATTTTACACTTGTTTGTTACAATTGTAGGTCTTTTTTTTTTTAGATCTTAAATACAAAAAGAATGATTAAAATCTATTTCACGCAACATTTTATTAATAAACAAAAACGTATCATTAAAAGTTAAAAGTAAGGGTCTAAAAGTCAAAACCTGTAAGGAACACGGACAAGCTTTGACTGTAAGGGTCTAGGTGTCAAATTTGACCAGTAAGACGCTGCTAAGCATTAGACCCTTACTACCCGGTTTTTGACGAACAGCTGTCTGAAATCGTCCTATAAAGACCCATGAGATGATCCAATGGTAGTGGGGGTGTGGGTTTCCTACTTTGCTTTAGGTTGACATTTTTTTCCGGTTTGATAACATGGCAGCGATTCCAAGCAAGACAACCTGCTACAAGCGTAAGTGTGTACACCCATTCTGTCTGAGTTACTAAGTCATTAATAAACAGACATAAATAGCTGGAAATAATTTTAAGGAAAATTGGAAATTAACCAACAGCGAAAATCGTACACTAGAAATAACGTAGTTCAGTAAGCCACCTTTATGCACTTACGTTTCATCGGAGCGCAACGGAGAGATTAAGGCGCTATGCAAGTGATCTGGGGGCGAACTGGGTGGCCGGTTCGAATCCGGGTCATGCCACTCCTATTTACGTAAGTGCATAAAGGTGGCATACTGAACTACGTTATTTCTGGTGTATGATTTTCGCTGTTGGCTAATTTCCAATTTTCCTTACTAAGTCATTAACATGATCACCGGGTAGTAAGGGTCTAATGCTTAGCAGCGTCTTACTGGCCAAATTTGACACCTACCCTTACAGTCAAAGCTTATCCGTGTTCTTTACAGGTTTTGACTTTTAGACCCTTACTTTTAACTTTTAACGATACGTTTTTGTTTATTAATCCGTGTTACTTTGAGAATTGTAATAAATAGGTGTGGTGGTGGATGAGGCGTTGGATATGTGTGACACCTTTATAATTAATTTGTTGTTTGTTTTGTTGCGCCGCCTTTAAGCTCGGTAAATAGCTATGGCCTTACTAACCTGGCTATCGCTAATGTTAACAATAGAAACAAATCCTTTAATCTTCAGTCTATGTTTTGCAGCTGGCGTTTGCTAAATGGCATTGCTGCATAATAACAATGTTTAAAACAATGTAAAACAATCAATCTGGTCATTTAGAGCTCCGTAACCCCTGAACCACTTGACCAATTAGAAAAGGCCTCATGGAAAGGGCACATCTACGGAGCAATATCTGTAAAATGAGCTAAGAACCAGCTTTACAGGACAAATAGTTTGACCTGTAGAGAGGACAGACGAAAGGTACATCCCCAGAACAAGAACAAGAAGTTGTCTATTTGGCCCCTCTCTGTATCTCGGGTTTGGCTGGACTGAATTGCACAATTTTTGGACTGTAGACAGGCCTTGACTAGTCAAGGCTAGATTCCAAATTTGGTTTAAAATTTTTTAATTTTGACGGAGTTATAAGCTCTTAAAGTTGAAAGTTTAACACAGAGATCCTAGGTCGACCCTTACTAACACTGGCTATCGCCAGTGTTAATACAATAACAGCAAAGAATATTTGAGATTTACCAGTTTTACTACCATTTCTTGCCACAAGATGCCGTTATTATAGTAAAGTGTGTAGAATGATTATACTTGTATGCGCTTGTTTATCTATTTTACCCTAAAAAGAATTAATCTGTTAAGGCCGCTAAAACTTAATCAAGTGGTTCTCAGGAGAGCACGCATAGGAGTTTTCTTAGCGCATGAAGGCGTTTAACATCATTGTTTTTTTTTTTTTAATTCCATTACGCATCTGCATTTTCACCAAACATTTCCTGGAGCCGATGACCACCACATAAGGTATATGACGGCCTCGAAACGCATCTAAGGGTCGTTCAGAGGTCGTTTAGTTGGATCTAAAGACTGAATTTTATCAAATGTGTAACTTTTTCACGCTTATCTTGGCCATTAAAAAATAGATATTGTGCTCCACAACAAATGTAAGCTACTGACTTTGTTTTGTTTGGTAAAAAGAAAAAAAGAGCCCTCGCCCGCATCTGAAAAAACGGGAATAAAATGTAAAAAAAAAACACCATCCGCTCACGCAAATGTTTAGTGAGAACAACTTAATTAATATTTAGCAGCCTAAAAAAACTGATAAAAAAAAAAAAGGCAAAATTGTAACATCTGAAAATGGGGGCGTTATTTAAACTGCAGTTAGGTTGACACACTTGCTAACAACGGCATCTTGTAGCCCGAAATGGTACTGAAATTGGTAAATCTTCAATTCTTTTTTTTGGATAAAATGGTGTATGCAATGAACTTTTAATTGTTCTTTTTACGTTTACCAGAGGTAAAAAAAAAAGACCTATACTATTTTTAATAAATGTAAATCACCTTAAATGCCCTTAAAGAATTTGTACGCTTACGAAGACAGCGACTCGCCCCACTGGAACAAGTGATGTCATATCCGGCTTGTGAACGGTTGGTCGTGGGTTCGAGTCCCAGTCGGGCAAATGTCTTTTCTTTATTTCTCTCTTCACTAGTGTGTATCACCACAAGGGCAGTTTCTAATAAATGCCCAAACTGAATGTCAGCTACAGTTGAAGCCCATTTAGTTTTACTTAGGAAAATATTTGCAAATACTTATTAGATTTCTGTCAGCTCACCATGTCTTAATTAACATACACTGGACCTCTTACGTCGAGGGAAAAACATACCTGACATTTTTCAGAATCAATCCAAGACTGTAAAGGTAGGCCTCAAGACAAAACAAAACTTGTTAAGGAATACGACCAGGCTTTTTTTGCCGTTTAAAGTTGTGTTTTCAAACGTCAAGCTCTTTCGCTTACCGAGTAGTACGGTATATTATCTAATAACGATGGCGGACTGGATCCTTGGGGAATGAACGACGGGAAGTAAGGTAGGGTAGCCCCATTGTAGTCATCGGCCTGATCAGCTAGTTCTTTGTATACGGACATGAATGAACGAGCCATCTTACTGGCGAAGCCCACAGTGACATACAAAATGACATAAATTTTAATATTTTCGGCCAAAATCTCGGTTTTGGTCATAAAAATTGGTGAGAAACACAAGTAAAAACGAAGCTAAGCTCAGATAACAACCAACAACGTCCGCCATCATGCGAACCGCCATATAACTGTCATGGTTGGCGTTCATTTACAAAATTTTCATCCACAAAATTAGGGAACTGCAAGCTCTATACAGCCACACGTTTGATATCGAAATCGTTCATTCTCAGACCTGACAAACCAAAAAATCAATCCACGCTCAACAGCGAAAAACAGCAAGGAACGATAGACACAACGGTACTTTACGAAAATCGGTGGAGTGGCGGTCCATTCATTCAGACGAAATGAACCCCGCACCAAAGAGAGTGAAGGCAATCAACAAGCAATTACCCCTAATTAGCGAGAAAGACGCTACTTTTGTCACGACGACAGGAACACGGGCAAGATCCAGTTGCTAAAGGGAAGGAAAATCGGCGAACTTTAAAGCAGCGTGGAAGAACACTCACAGATATTCCAAAATTTTGTCTGAAGTGCTGTGAAGTGTTAAGTTGCAAGGGAAAGCGAATAGCAGGGACTAAATTTACGAGCCTGTCAAATTTTCACTGTATTGGGTGGAACTCTAGTTTTCTACGCAAATTTTCAGAAGTGTATTATTAGCACATTTGTCGTGGAAAATGTATTAACTGAGTGCAGAAATGGCAGGTTGCCGTAATGAGGCAAAATCAGTTATACAAGCTTTGTATCAGGATAACGACGTTCACTCTGTCTGCCAGAATACAAAATTTGAATCAATTGCTTTAATGGAGAATTGCAATTGAAAATACTTTTGTCATTGATCAAATCTTGTTTGAGCAAGCTAAATCTTTCGAAATGGACCTTAAATAAAAGGAAAATATGGGGACTGAAAAAAAAAGTTATCAAATCAGAACCAAACTGAAAAAGAACGTTTAGCTCTAGAATACGAAGAAGTCTACATCGTCCCCCGGGCCGTAATCCGACCACTTTTCATAAGTGTTACAAATATAACATTTGGCAATGGAATTAAAGAAACGCAGGCTAGAAATTGAAGCTGGTGTAGGTAAATTCTGACAGCGCTAATCACCAGAGTAACGGTCCTCGATTTCACACATGTAGATGAAAGGTTAATTCCGGACATTCAAACCCAGCAATGGTGAAGACTTTGTGTTACGTAGTCCTGTCAACTTTTGCAACAATTTGTGTAAACATGAAATTGCTCTTGAACCATACTCTGCAGGTTTGTTAAGTGGCGCAGCTAGAGAACCCTAGACACACTTTCTCTGCACGACTCTTTGATGGTAAATTTCAAATTTTGATGTGGCTAAGGGAGCTGTTTTGAAAAGATTCAGAACACCCAAACCAACCCCTAAAACAAAAATTCAATGGACTAACAAAGCGGACAAAAAATTGTATGTAGACAATGGGTACAAATTAAAAGTGTGTACTGTGGAGTGGGCAAAAGCCAAAAATTATTATGGGGATTGTGACATATTGATAGAGATGACGTGTCTTGAACAGTTTATGGAGAAGTTAAGCTTTTCCTCATATACTGAGGTAATTGGGTAACTAAAGTGATATAATATAAGTGCTAATGGGAACAGAAATTCACAAAATAGAAAGAAGGGTAACAGGTTCCAGTGAAATTATAACAATGGTATACAGAGGAATTCAAATGGAAATTCAATCTCAAATGTAAATTATCACAGTGATAATTATCTGGTAATAATCCAGGTAAGATTGGTAGCGGTGGTATAATAATGGTAGCAATGGTAATGGAAAAAAAAAACGGACAGTTTGCTAAAAGATTCAAGGTTGAAAAGATTGTTTTCTATGTTCTCAGTGATCAACACTTCAGGAAAGCCTGTCCACAAGCAAAGCAGATGAAAAAAATAATGCATATTTAAGTGAACCATCACCGAAATGTGTCATTGTACAGAACAAACACATGGAAAGGGGCACCACACAGAACCACTGGCTCACATGCACACATGGGAAGGACATGAAAATTTTACTGGATACAGGGTCAGAATAGATGCCATATCAAGTTAGAATAGTTGCTGACGACAAATACATAGAGGAACTCTATAAAATATAGAATACTTTGATGAAGGGAATCGTGAAATTGTCCCGTGACAGATGTAAGGCGTCACCTGGATCGAAGCCAATGTGAGGGTGGTGATTCCCTATGTATGTTACCGCAATATAATTTTATACTAAACCACGCGCCAGGGCTGTTTGCCGTGATGCGTTTATCACGTGACTGGGCTAGTCCAATCAGACGACCAAAGATCCGCTATTCTCGTTCGTCGTTGGCTAACTCATGATGACATCACGGCAAACAGCCTTGGCTCGTCGTTTAGTAGAAGTGACATTGTCGTATTTAACTGGGGAATTGGCGAATGAGGTTGTGTGAATGCACTGGAACTACTTGGGCATAGTAATTGTTGTAGAAAGGGGTAAAGGTGGACGATAACAGTATTCTCCCATCTTTAAATGTTTGGGGGCGTATCAGTGTCCAATGAGCCATTGCACTGGTAGATGGTGCTATGGGTGGTAACAATGATAGTGACAACGCTGCATCAGAAAGTATCGCTTTAACTCCAGTTAAATGTGTAGTTGGGAAATGCACCCTACAAAATAGGGGAGATACAAATATGGCAGCAGTGCTAAAATAAGCTCCCATTTTTTTAACAGAGGCAAAAGCTCTTAATGCTAGTGAAGAGCATTATCGAAGGCTCGACGTTAGATCACGACCATAAACAATTGTAGTGATGTAGTAGCCAAGGACGTACGTAATTATTTTTTTTCTTTTGGAAGGACAATGACTACGAAGGCAGTATATACCGAAAAGAAAAGAAAAGATTGGGAGTAGATTGTCATATCAAAATAATTCTGACAGCAAATCCTGAAACTAGGACACGAAAATCCTAGCAGCAGGCATCTCAGGATAAAGGTGTAACAGACAAAATCTGGC
>JAHWFP010219677.1:47421-69063 GCA_023313725.1 Lithobius niger
AAAGGTGTAACAGACAAAATCTGGCAGGAAATCCTGAAACTAGGACATGAAGATCCTAGCAGCAGAACCTAAAGACCGCATCTTAGATCCAGTCTGCTGGCCAGTATTACCAAAGCAGTGGATGAGTTTCCCTAGCTTTTCACCTACGTCACATGTCAGTGCCCGTGATTGAGTGTCCATTTTTCAAGCTGTATTGGACATAGTGGCTCCACCCAAGCAAGGCGAAAGAGAAAACCGATTTTTTCTAACGGCTGTGTGTACAGATACTAAATGGCCAGATGAAATTCCCATGGGCTAACTGTAGTAAACTCGGAGACAGGCTGATGAACTGTTGAAGATATTTTGTCATAAAGGATTTGCAGAAGTTGTGGTGTTTGACCGAAGGATTAGATTTACTTCACACCTGTTGTCCACTGAGTGGTGAGGGATCTCAGTCTGGTTGCTGGAGGCTTGCGGATCTGGTAGAACCCCTGGAAAGGGGTCTCTGCCAGGACTGCCAGCCAGGGTAGCGTAAGAGCCTACCATGCTCCTCCAGCAGCTATGGGGACTTATTCTGACCAATTATGGACAATCGTTCGCCCCTACGATGATTTGAGATTTTCCGATTCAAATTCTGGGGTTGCCCCTTCCTTTACCAGATATTTCTTCTCTCCTAAAAGGCTGGTAATGTTCAGTTTTAAGCCGGTTCAGCCACACAACGTTAAATTGCTTCGGTTGACTTAAGGCTCAAATAAATTAATCAAAATAAGAAATAATAAAAAATTATTGGAGTGAAGGATCACCAAGTAATCTGTAGATTCAAGGGAATACAAATGAAGAAATAGGAAGAGTCAATTCGAAACTCTGCCATGTCAAATACGCAAGTCGCATGGAATACGATGTTGGGGGAAAAGGGGAACATCTTGTGTTGGGGCAGGAAAAAGAAGACAAAGTTATTCCCGTAATGGCCACAGAAAATCACCGAGATGTGCAATGCCATAAAGTAGCAGGTAATGAAAAGGATGACGAAAACCCAGTTTAAATACAAACTGTGTCAGTACTGAGTGGTACATATTTCATTGTATTCATCAATATGCAGAGTAAGAAAGTAGTTGAGAACACTATTGCTGACACTTTAAGCGGGTGTTTGAGGAAGGTGATCAGTACGTCATGTTTGTTGTTTTCTGTTGTTTTATTTAGTCGTGCCACTCAGAACGACGGTATTTTGCAGCTAATTCCTTTTTGTATTACAGAAAATGTATGTGGACATTTTGAGCTCAACACTGGAGTTGTTCGCAGGCCTTCTTGGCATCGTTTTGCATACCAAACTTATATTCCTAATACGCTATCATCTTTAAATGGTTACTTTTGTTACTCAACAGTCGATCGTTCCCTGTAGCTCTTTAATTAAATATCGTAAGCATGCGAATACTAACTTGATTACATCACGCTGCGAGTCTTGGAGATGCCTGTGCCAGCGCGATGGAACTTGGTTGGGGTTCCAGAACGTGATCGTCTAACGACTTTCTTGTATGTGCGAGTAACGGTTGTTAAGATTCATTCCTAAGTAAGTGTTGTGATTAACAAACTTTTACTCACGTGTTTTTGGCCAACCAATCCCATCATTCTTGGGCAAACGGTAAAAACCAAATTGTCGAGCATGGAAATTCTGTAGTCTGGTGCGAACATGCACCCACTGAGTCTCAACTGCATTGTAGTGCGGCATATTACCTTTATGTTAGTCACGGGACATACTAGCAGTATTAGTTATGTTAGTTAGGAACGTGATTTGGAGTTGCATTAACCATACTGGCAGTTATCTAGTTGGTGAAAAGGGAGAGCCAAAAGAAACATATATATGTATTTGTGCAGCTAGCGTAATTGGCATTTGTTTTTTTCCACGTGAAGTCAGAACTGTATTCATCTATAAAGGTTACTCCTTGAATTAGCAATTAAATTGTTTCACCTACGCCATGGAATACTCTTCTCCTTCAAGAGGTGGTGGTGGCAGCGGAAACAGCGAATCTAGGTTAGTGTCCCATTGAAGACGTTTGGGAGTGGGCGACCCTAACGTGACATAACTAAGGTGTGGGGCTGTTTAATGTATAAGAATTCTGGTAATAAATAGACATTTGGTTGGGATTCAGTTATTTATGATGGTCAATGCTAGTTGTTCTACATTTTTTCTGCCTGCCACGACTTTACCAAAATGAACTATATAAATTATGTGATGTATGGTGATAGTATGAATTACAAGGACACGAAACTTATATTGGGAGGACTGGGATAATTGGGGAGGGACAATATTAACAATTTCTAATTAAATAGCCAAATGCAACTTACATGAATGGAGGATTAGTTCGGAATGACGGCTTAGGATACATTATTGTGATTACCTAATACAATAGCAATAGGTTGGCAATAAACAGACATAAATCGCTGGAAATAATATTAAGGAAAATTGGAAATTAGCCAATAGCGAAAATCATACATTAGAAATAACGTAGTTCAGTAAGCCACCTTTATGCACTCACGTTTCGTCGGAGTGCCGCTATGCCACTCTGACGAAACGTAAGTGCATAAAGGTGGCTTACTGAACTACGTTACTTCAAGTGTATGATTTTCGCTATTGGCTAATTTTCAATTTTCCTTAAAAGGTTGGCAAGGCACTGCATGATCTTTACAATAGGTTTGATCTCATCATGACATAGGTTCGATACATTTATTGCATGACAATGCAGCACGCGAAAGCAACAATAACTCAGAAGCAGGGCACGCCGAGACGTCCATCCAGACTCAGCTCAAGGTAATCCTGATGCTGTGTCATCAGTCCCAGCATCAGGTGGTCTAAATGCAGGATGAATCACTACACCATTAAGGTAGCAGGGAGGACCCCTGAGGTTCAAATATGGCTGTCATGGCAAAGTAGATCTACTTTAATCCTCGGCGTGGTAGGATAGATTTGGTAGGACTACTACCGAACGATATGAAATAGGACGGAAAGCCGTTATTAGTGGGTTTACATGTCTTAGTCTTTGCCGAGAAGTCCACCGGAGTCTTGTTATTTAGCGTAGGGCAGAGCAACAATTTTTCGTTACGTGTTTCTGTTGTAGTGCTCTGCGTGTGCTCACGTGCCTCATGTTCATGGTTGTGCGCAAGATGATCGTCTGTATTGTTGCAAAATGGTAACGCTTTCCTTAAAATACTATTGAGATTGATATAGCTAACTCAGAATTTACAATTCCTCTAATTGCCGAATCAGCAAAATGTACGTCACACTGTTAAACTATTGCTAACTACAAAATCTTAAATTTCCGCAAAGTATGGAAGGTTTTATTTTCGTGAAAAACAGTGGATTATTGAACCCGTATTGGTAGATGTTTTAAACCATTGAGCTAAGCAAGGAAGCTGTAAACGTAATAGTACGGGTGAAATAGTAGAAAACCTTAACTTGAAGATACAATCAAGCAGGCATACGTTAAGACCCCACTGAAGGTCGGTAGTTGCTGCGACTTTATTTTTGACCTTGCAACATCTATAGAGCAGCGTCAAGTGAAGTTATATGGCTACAAGAGAGATACCTGCAAGGAACACTGGATTGAAATGGTGGGTTAAACAACGGCACTTCTAGTCAAGCCAGTGCTTTGAGAGTGGATTTCGTAGGCTTAAAAAAACGTTGTTTTCTCCAATCCCGTAAGCTGCTTAGGTTGTAATTGGAAAATAAAGATTCCACTTGCTTAAAAATGTCAGCAACTGCCAACAAATCGACAAAAATCGCGCGTTTTAGCCCTAAGAAATCCAGTCTAATAGCATTGGCTTCAGTAAGACGCTCTTCTTTTCCCCCACCAGTGCACCTTGCAGCTAACCCAGTAACTGGCTCCACCATAGAGTTATATACAATAATTCTACGTCGTGTCACTGACCTACATTATACCTGTAGAAACAGAATTGGCGCCCAAATAAAAGTAGAAACAGGTATAAAACGAGGTACGAAGTTAGTATTATACTCCTTTTAACCTTTTTTTTATATCCATTTTTTTTAAGGGCGTACTTTGTATTTTATTTTTGTTGTTTGGCAACACTGTTTTTTTTTATGTAATGCCTGTAAGGGACGATTTAGCAAAGTAGTACAGCTGTAAGTATAAAGCTAAATAAAGTTAAAAATGAAATAATATTTATAAATCTCGGAATGTTGGCTTCTAGCGCTGTGTGAACTGCTTTAAACAGCTGCGTTCCGTCGTAACTGCAGACGTCATAGAATCAATGGAAGCATTCAGAAGATGCACTGGATTTCGTGACGTTATACATACCGTACAAATCTTCTGCTTGTGAATAATAGATCGTTATGTTTACCCTACAGTCATAAATATTCCCACAGCAATATAAATCATTATGGATTGCAGTTAACTTGAGTATCAGTATTTTCTTTCCTGTTCGTGTGCCAGCCGTTGTGAACATTGCTTGCACGCAGGCGAGTGTATAGCCAATAACAGTCAGCGTATAAACGCGAATGGGCATTCTAGGTCTTGCTGCGAATTCCACCGCTTGTCACAAGGTCGTCAACGAGAGAAGCTGTGGATTTAGTTTTCCGGTTCCAGGCCAGTTGATTTAATATTGCGAGAATCTTATTTTACTAAAGCAAGGCTACGACAACAAAATGGTCTGCTAAATTCTCCCTCTCATCGTTGTGGGACAGATAACCCAGTTTGGGTTAGAGGTCCCTAAAAACAAACAACAACAACAAAATGATCCAGCTCCCAAAATAAAGCAACAACAACAACAAAATGCTGCCTAAATACAAACAACACTCAACAAAAACAATAAAATGATGTAACTCTGTCCATAATTGAGATTGATTGCTAACTTTGAATTACGTTTCCCTAAGCTCCAAACCAGCAAAAGACACGTTAAACGGTTAACCTGTAGCTATTTGCAAGATTTCAGCTTTCTGCGCCACATGGAAGGATTTATTTTCGTTATATAAGCTATATAGTGATTACGCAAATATGAACGTTATTCACACCTTTTTTTAAACAAGAAACGTTTAAGTTTGTCACTTTTTATGTCGTCAGATGATCAAAATCCCACGATCAATCTAGGTTTCACCCTTTTCTGCGCACTATTATCTTTCCTAAGATGACTGAAAACAGCCAAACCGCCTTAGCTGTAAACGACGCGGCAGAACTGTTCGCTACGCTCATATACATTTTATTTTGGATAGGACGGATTATGTTATGTTGCCCTGCAAAGATTGTGTCCTGAATTTTGGCGGGCGACACACTAGCGTTTGTCTTAATTAGTAAGATAGGCTGTAACAGAAAAGCAACAATATTGACGGCATTTTTTCTCCGTAAAGAATACGTTTCCACTTTAATCATAAGACTTTCTTCTTTACTGGATCCTAGGCATGAAATTCCAACGCGTTACAAAGATTTCTTGCGGAATTTTCCCCGGTAGGTGAAACTGGCAAAACTCTTGTTGCAGTTAAGACACAGTTTGCCAGTGAAGTTCCTATTTGTAAATTTCAACGTCGTTGTTGTTTGTTTATTAGGGAGCACGAACCCAAACTGGGTTATCTGCCCTACGACGGTGAGTGGGACAATTTTCAGCATCTATTGTTATAGTCTGTTCCACATTATGTTTTCAGAAAACTAACTGTATGACGCCACGTTTTCTTCCATTACGAGTGCAAAAACATGTAAATATCCCACTCGTAGACTCTAACAGTAACTCTGTAGAGTCTGCAATTTTGATATCGACATGTTTTTTCACTCGTAGTGCAAGGAAACGTGGCATCATACAGTTAGTTTTCTGCAAGCATAATGTGGAACAGACTATAGTAAAGATGTTGTCTGTTGGTAAATATCTGGCTTTCAATATTGGTAACAGTGCGACTATTATTTAAAGGACCACACCCTTCCTGACGTGTTTGAGGCCGATGACTTGGGGGTACATTTATGCTCTAACCTAAGCCTTCTCTTTTCACTGTAATTTAATCGTCTCCAAGAAGACTGGCTATTGTTGAACGTTGTTTCACTTCAGGAAATAGAAATTTAAAAATATGGGATTTTCAAGTATTCGTGAGACCACGCCTAGAGTATGCTGTCCAGGTTTGGTCCCCCTACCTTTTGAAAGACATCGACAAGATTGAGTCAGTCCAAAGAAACTTCACAAAAAAGCTTCCAGGCATGCAGAACCTTCCTTACAACTTAAGGTTATCTCAAACAGGGCAGGTATCCCTTGAGTTGCGCAGGCTTCGGGCAGACCGTCTGTTGACCTACAAAAATTGTTAACGGCCTTTTACCAATTGATTTGTCGTTTTTCGACCCATGCCCTTGTAGGGTTACTAGGGGCAAATCCCTAAAATTGGCTGTTGTCACCGGGAAGTTGCTTCTTGGCAAGGTGGTCCATTCATGGAACTCTCTGCCGAGGGAGGCAATACAGGCGTCTTCAGCCGACCGTTTTAAGTTTCAGTCGGTGAAAAACTTGGCTCCGAATTTTCTTGAAGAGACCCGAATTTGTATCCAGACACACGCTAGTGTGTCGCGCCAAGTTAGGCAACAAACATCACAACAAATATCACATCAGTTCAATTGTCGAGGTTGTAAACAATTGAATTGTAGCACGGCGCCATAGCGTCAGTGTCTTATATCTTGAAGCATAGTTGGGCACATTTCAGGTACTAGGAAAAAATAACAATGCGGTAGAAAAGCTTAAATTGTGTTGAAATGGAGAGCAATGACCCACCGGACAAAAATTAACTCGTGTCGGAATGCCAGCTATGATGCTTTCAATGCAAAATCTGACCCTCAATAACGTTGTAAAGAATCTTTCCTCGTACTGTGGTCTTCAACAGGAAGATATGGAAAGATAACAATCCTATTGTAGATTGGGTTTTACAAGTTGTATATCGAGATCATTCGAATGTATTGTTGAACACTTGACAATGATTCTTTGGGTGCACGGGTAGCTCCGAGCACTGGGGCGTCCTGGTCCCAGTGTTTATCTCTGGCTTCCTACAGACCCAGGTTCGATCCTGGTGATGGGAAGTGTATATGTACGGGTTTTTCTCCAGTTGTTTCCCGCCGGTTGCACGAGGGTTTCGCTCAATTCGCTCATCCCCATGTTAAATCCCACTTCCAGCTTTGAAATTAGACGAATGGGTGCAGTACAATACGAACTGCATACTCCTTGTATGGTTTGGAGCCTGGGGACGTAACAGGGTTACAACCATTGTTAGTATTGTCGGCATCGTCTCTCATTGGACGGGCACAGTTCGAACAATGAGAACGTGGATACTGACGTGCCATGTGATAGTACGTGCCACTAATGCATCACGATATATCTAAACGAGTGATATCAACACATCAAAACTAACTAAATACAACAAATTACAACAAAATTAAAACCAAACCAAAAGCCAATAAGGAGGTGACTAAGTTGAGGAATGTTCAGCCTATAGGCAAAAGGTAGTAGCAAAGTGTTGAAAACCAATTTCTTGTTGACGTGCCACTTTATTGGACATCTGTACCGTAGTGGAGTTCAGCCTAATACACAATTAAAAAAAAAAGGAGTAATATCATATCAAAAACCAAAACTGGTAAAAGGAGCCGCCAAGTTCCGAATGGTTCGGCCTTTCAAAGGAGTGATATCAACACGCCAAAACATTCGCCAACTTAATCGCACCGAATAATAATTTGGACGTAAATGAAAACGTGAACATTGCTACCGAAAGTAGCAATGTTCTAGTTTTCATTTAACCTTCGAACTATTAAGCGGTACGATTAACTTGACGAATGTTTTGGAGTGTTGATATCACTCCTTTGAAAGGTCGAATCAAATTCGGAACTTGGCGGCTCCTTTTACCAGTTTTGGTTTTTTGATATGATTATCATAAAGGCGGTAGCCTTTTCTTCAAGGTTTGATCTCGGTGTCTCACGTTAAAGCCAAAATTTCGATGCTGAATTTCTCCGCCATCTTTCAACATTTTCCATTCAAATTTAGTATATAAGCTTTGTTGGACTTACTGAACATGTGTACCAACTTTTATTAATTTCCGATTTGTTACATCGATCTGGACTTCAGTTGGAATCGTGATTTTCATTTTTTGCTTCGACATCTTGTTCTTTGGACACGTTTATACAATGGTCTCTACAGGCTAAATTATTGAGTCAGGGTACTTTACCTGTGGATGCGTCCGGCTGGACGTACCAAATGCCAGCATGAAACAACGTGTGGACGTGCGAGGCTTCCAGTATGAAACACCGTCCGAGGGGGCGCGCTTATCATATACAACCTAAACAGTATCCAATCCTAAACAGTATGACGCAAGCATTTATGAAACAAGGAAGCGAAGTAACTTGCTGACGTCGTAATTTGCTTACATTATAATTTGCTGATCTCAGCTCTGGCCACCAGGATCGCTGCCACTCCAGCATCCAACTCGTCCACGGGCATGCCCCTACTGCATCCAGCCTGTCGCATCCAGAGGTAAAGTACCCTATATGAAATTATTCGTCCTAAAAAGTGGCTCATTTGAAAAAGACACTTCCGCAGTCTGCTGATGTGCTGATACTTCCGCAGTCTAATACTTCCGCATCTGATGTGCCCTTATAGAAAGGAAAATTTCAATTGGTCGTTCCATTTCGGATTTACGGGGCCCGGAACGATCAGTTTGATTGTTTTGCATTGTTTTAAACATTGTATTGGGCAACAATGCCAATAGGGAAAACGCCAACTGCAAGGCGCAATACTGTGACACTTATCTACCGATATCCGCATCTCAGCCCTCTTGTTAACAATACAAGGATGCAGGAACACAACAATGAGTTCTCAGCACTCGATTAGAATACAACGATGCAGGACGTAACAAACAACGAAACCCGTGTTACACGTCCCATTGTGTTAATTTAATTTACTTTCTAAACGGCAAGTTATTTTTCACCGTAATAAATACTGAAGAAGGGCAATATCGGTAACATTTCAAGCATTAAAATTCATTACAATATGAACCCATTGTGACAATTTAAAGTTGCTCCTTTAAAACTTTCTTTAAAATTTGTAGTTTCGGCGGAGGCTACTTTTTTGTTTGCTTGTGGAGATGGTTAGTTTCCATGTAAAATGTCGGACGCACCAACAAGGGCGCCTACTGAACAGAAAACAAACAAAAAAACGGGCGGCAGGGTCTTTTTCTGAGGACCTTTTTTTGGGACGTGCCTTATTTTAGCAATATCGGTGTTACGGATCATCGTAAAAGCCTTTGGTTAAACGTTTTTGATTTTGTTTTTAAAGAATTTTATCATGATTTTGTCTACCAAAAGGGGAAGAAGGCAAAGAAAAAGAGCGAATGGGAGGGGGGCTTCAGCCCCAATATCCCCAATGTACGGGCACCCTGCACAACCATCTCCAACATTATATTACATAATCTCTTTCGAAATATCTCCATCAATCGACAAATCAAACAAATCCTCGAATACCAAATCCGAAGCCATCATAGAACACTACACGCAAAAGTAAACTTTTCTGCTTCTTCTTCTTCTTCTTCTCCTTTCCGCCATGCATTGTGGGACTATACCGGGCACTACATCATTATCGGAGTCACGTGCTTCTTTATTGTCGGGCAGAGATGCGGACATCGGTTGATAAATAAGATATCGCCTGCTTCCCTCGTGCAAAGAACTAATAATCGCTCGGGCATGCGGCCCTCGACATTGTTAGTTCTCCGCATTCGGGAAACAGGCGATAACCTATACTAAACAAATGCTAACAATGATGGTGAATCAACAATACACCCGCAGTTTTTTTAATAATACGAATAAAGGCCAAAGCCGCTGAAAGAGAGCTGCAGACAAAGCAACTACCAACAGAAAGAATGCACTGAATTTCGCTCGCTTCGCTCTCTCATTCAGTGCGTTTTTAAGGAGTATACAAGACCAACTTGGTATGTCAGTGTATCACGAATTACAAAACAAAACGAACTCGTTTGATGTTTAGGGTAAGGCATAACTGATCCGAAGTCAAAACAGCAAAGGAACACAAATAAACTTTCCTGTAAGGTTATTGCAGTGTTGCTGTACTGTTTAGTCCACGTGAAACCTTACTGCTGTATCCATCCAACCATTATACACGCAAATACAATTAAAACCAGAGCCCAACTTAAAACCTGTTGATGCCGAAACAAAAGAAGAAGAATGTTCGAGATTTTCAAGATTTTTCGAGATTTTCAAGATTTCAAGATTTCAAACAAAACAAAAGAAGAAGAATGTTCGGGATTTCAAGATTTTTCGAGATTTTCAAGCATTTTTCAGACGTGGAATTTCATTATTCCTTTCCAGGACATTTTCAGGTTTTCAATGACTCGCACGAACCCTGAAATACCTGTATGGTCTGTGCTAACCATTTTCCAGCGATGTCGTTTAGCTAAGTAGATTGCACCAATCATTTCGCGAACTAATCTTGTGCAAAAATAAAAAAAGGTATAAGCATTTGAATACAGCAGTAAAGTTTCACGTGGACTAAACAGTACAGCAACACTGCCGTATTGTAGTATTGTAGCATTGTGCACTGCAGTATTGTGTTCCTTTGCTGTTTTGATTTCGAATCAGTTAAATTGTAAACATCACTCGAGTTCGTTTTGTTTTCTAATCTGTCAATTAAGCTCTGGTGGCATCTTCTTGGGGCACCTTCTAGCGTGTGTCTAAATCGCTACAGATCATAATGTTTAAGAGTTTTGATTGTTTTTAACCTTTAGTCTGGAGTACACGACCCGTTGACGGCCGCAATAAACTCTACGAAATATTACGAGTATTTATTACTTAATTTATTTATTAATTAATTATTAATTATTATTTATTAATTTATTAGGAAAATAAAATAAATGCATTCTAGTATATGTTTCACAATATCTATTTAGGCACTGTGACAAAATAAATCAGTGCATTTTTGTGTTTTTCACAATGCCTAAAAATGCATTGCGAAACACACCAAGCTGCACTGTTCTTTTCTTTACAATGCCGAAACACATTGTGAACACACTTCAAAAGGCATGATATTTTCCCCACAATGCATAAAATTACATTGTGAAAAAAATTGTCCATTTTGGTGTGTTTCATTTTTTTTTCATGTCTACGGACGCTGGCGTACACACGTTTTGGATTAGTGTCTCAGATAGATGTTTCTTGTTTTCTCATAAGGTCAGTTTATGCAGAATGTTTGCTTCTTTTAGCCATTAATAACTCCTCCGAAACTTCGCTAACATTCCTTGCAGACCCGTTGACTTTACATAAGCATACTTCGATTTTTGGTGCTTTTTTCCCGGTTTGGAAATATAAATCATATCAAAAACCAAAACTGGTAAAAGGAGCCGCCAAGTTCCGAATGATTCGGCCCTTCAAAGGAGTGATATCAACACACCAAAACATTCGCCAAGTTTATCGCACCGCTTAATAGTTCGAAGGTTTAACGTCCAAAGTATTATTCGGTGGGATTAAGTTGGCGAATGTTTTGGTGTGTTGATATCACTCCTTTGAAGGCCCGAACCATTCGGAATTTGGCGGCTCCTTTTACCAGTTTTGGTTTTTGATATGATATCACTCCTTTTTTTTTAAATTGTGTATTAGGCTGAACTCCACTACCGTACAGATGTGTAATAAGTGTCACGTCAACAAGATATTGGTTTTTAACACTTTGATGCTACCTTTTGCCTAGAGACCGAACCATTCTCAACTTGGTCACCCCTTTATAGGTTTTTGGTTTGGTTTGAATTTTGTTGTAATTTGTTTTATTTCGTTAGTTTTGGTGTGTTGATATCACTCCTTTGAAGAGTCGAACCACTCTCAACTAGGTGGTCTCTTCACCAGTTTTTGGATTTGTTTATTTTGCTTTGTTTTTACAGTTGGTTTATTTTTCGTGAATTGGACGTGAATACAATTTGAGGAGTAAATATGAGGAGTCTGCTTGTTTCACAAATTATAAATGCACACAAAATACACATATAGCCACTCGTACGAAACACGCTTAAAATATAAAACAACAAACACAGAGGCGAATATAAAAAAAACCGGTATAACGCACATTTTAAGCGCACACAAACATTTAAACATTTCAAACTCAAAATGTGTTCACTTTCTGACATAACCACGGTGTAAAAACGGTCCTTGTTCTCTGGAAATGGAGTTGAAATTAAAGTTCTTTGCATTCGAGTGAACTCTAATAAATTGTTATTTATGTACTTTCACACCTGTGAGTATGGGGATACGAGCTCTAATGCTTTTTTTCTAAACGGCGAAGCCGTTTTTTGCTCAGTTAATTTGCTTGCTTTTTGTTGTAGTTTGACTACGGAAATGATATAAAGCAGCAAAGAAATAGTTCGAAACTTAGCAACAATGCGGTAAGACTGCCACATTGTTATCCTCGGGCTTCGCTCTCGGAAAAAAATGCGGCAGTCATACCTCATTGTTGCAGAAAACCAGCGTCTAACCAGTATGAAGACACACTGCTGCAACAATGCTGCAACAATGAAACCGCTGTCTTACCAGTAGGAAGAACAACGGCTAGGCGTGGGTTTCTTACTTACGTAAGTAAGAAAACGAAGGCGTGGGTTTCGTACTTACGTAAGTAAGAAAACGAAGGTCTTTGGTTCTTACTTAAGTAGTAAAAATACAATCGCTGTCCATATTTGCGTATCCCAAATCGTTTCGAAAGTATTATGAAACTATTTCACACTTTAAATTAACAACTATTTATTTTTAAAATAAGAAAAAAGAATTCTAGGCATAGCAAACGAAGGCGTGGAGTTCTTACCTACGTAAGTAAGAAAACGAAGGCCTTTGGTTCTTACTTATGTAAGTAAATCAAACCTACTGCTGCTATCAATGTTTGCGTTTCAATGTTTCCAAATAATGCATTTATTACAGCTGAAAAAGACCCAAAGAAAAGAGTTGAAATTGATTAAAATTACATTTATTTGCAGTTAATGCACGGTGGTGACGTTACGCTAAAAGTGTAGTCATTGTATATGGTTAATGTGAAAACCCACACACGTCACAGTGGGTTAATTTTGATACCCACACTTTTTTTGAAAACCCACACTTTTTTGATAATCTAACACTTTTTACGGGGGTCTATACAACCCCTACGCCACCATGTGACATATGACCCGTCTTTGCAAAATTACCGTACGCAACACAAATTCAACCAGCACACCTCATTGCAACCAGCATAAACAGGCACATTTACAACCTGCGACATTTTTCTTTCTAGCTTAACACGAAAAAAAAAAAAATCTCGCGTACTATGCTAGGCCCCCACCCACGGAGGAATGGCCTAATCCGGCAACCTTTCGTTCCGACGGTACGAAAACTAGGTTACTGACACTTTGAAATACACCTAAAAACCTACGAGACTCATGCGAATAGCGCATTTTATACACTCATCTGATTTAAACTATTAAAGTAGAAAAAAAAATGAGGTTTTACCTTAAAACACAAACGAACGTCTCTCCCCTACGGCCAGCCATCATACACAGGAAGCTTCGAATCCCGTTTCCAACCCGGAACTTCCGTTCAGGAATTTAAATAAGTCGCATGTAAAAAATCTTAAATTCTTGAGACAATTCTTTAAAAAACTCGAATAAGACGATAAATTAGCTTGACGTCTCACCTTAGCATTAAAATACATATCCGTGAATCATAGGAGATTTAACGGCTATGATTGCTCTTGAGCTCGAAACGGCTAGTCCAATAATCTCGGGGCTGAAGGGGAAAACTTGTTCGCTTCGCGCGCTCGTCTTTCCCTCCACCCCCTCGATATTGGACTAGCCGTTTCTTTCTCGCGAGCAATTATAGCCGTTAAATCGCCTATGATTCACGGATATCTATTACTTATTGAGTTTTAAAAACGGAGTTGAGGCAAAGAACATTTCCGACAACAATGGCTCGTTATTCTATCACAATAATAGCTCGGTTACTAACAATGCAAATCTTTGTTGTACAATTATGTTCGACGATGGTTCGCAACAATGCACTAACACTGTCGCTTTATTGCAACAATGGCTCACTCATTAAAGATCCAACTCGTCGTTGTACAAATATGTTAGGCGACGGCGTTCGGCAACAATACGGTAAGACTTTCGCTTTATTGCCCTCTTGGCTTCGCCACTCGGATAAACAGCGAAAGTCTTACCGTATTGTTGCCGAACGCCATGTCTAACCGATACGTTAACTGTAGTCACGTTCTTAAAAAAATCAAATGGTCTTATTCTTTCTGCTGCGTATGAATAACTTAACCGAATGCTAAGACATCTACATAATTAACGAAAGTAACAAACTCTTTTGACTTCCATAACAATTGTAGACGCTGCGTTAGGCTGATTCCACAGTCACTTTGAACTACGTTTTAACATGATGTTGACCTACATTGGTTTGCAGTCAAGTTCCAAGTAATAACACGTCTTATGATTGAGACGTCGTGTTAACATGCTGCTTTGCAACTAAGATGCCTAGGCTGTCGGATTTGAATAGCTAATATTGTACACAAATAAAAAAAAAGGTGGTTGAGATTAATAGATGTCAGCAATACCGTCTTACTGTAAGATGTCAAAAACGTCTTAAAAACAGATGCAAATTTTACATCTTAGTTTAAGATGCTTATTTTTTGCAGTGCATTCGTCCCTAACGTAGCTCTTTATAAATCCCTGGTACCACCTTATAAACTCCTCGTAATACACAGCACACTGAAATTCATAAATGCGGAAATTGTTTCGCATTGTTTCTGTTACCATGTATTTGCACATATCTGCAAATAGTAAATTCTCTTAGAATGTCCATATCGCACCACGAATCGTTTGTCTGTAGCAAAATTGTCGAATACTAGCTGAAGCCGCACGGGTGGTATTGAATGGACGGTTTGCAACACTGGTGAGAAATATGATAGCTCATGTGTATGGCCATGGCCGACCGAATAAGGTTTCGTCAAATTTTTGCGCCCACTGGCTAATAAACGCTGATTTTCGTTTGCTTCGCTCACTCAATTAGCGCATCCTGTGACTCAAATCACCCACCCCACCTCTACTACTCTCCCCTTTCTAAGATCACTTACATTCTTCCATGTTCATGGAAGAATGAGGCAAGCCATCATGTGTTTCAACCCCCCTCCCCCCCACGGCTAATGACCTCTCTCCCTCTTTTATAATGATCACTTCTATTATATTCTTCTTCCATGGTCATCCTTACGGAAATAAATAAGGCTCAAGGCGGTCTCGAAGCTGCCCCTCCGAGAAGCCTGCTGTCCTGAAAAGCTTCCTTCGTACAAGAGGCTCTTCACTTAACTCTTCACTTTGGCTCTTCACTTAACTCTTGAAAGTAGTGCTTAAAAGTGGTAGTCTTGATTTCTACGATCTTTAATTTCTACGATCATTTTCTCAACGTTTGGGCATTGTTCGTACAATGAGGGGTATCTTCTTTTTCTACTTGTACCCAGCGAAGTACGAGGGAAGGGGGAGGGAGGGGTGAAAGAGGGTGAAAAATGGAATTAAGTGTCCCTCCCGAATTGAAGTTAAGATGAAAATTTTGGCAAAAATAGACATTTATTGCATTGAAAAATTCCCAAAATTGGATTTTTAAGCGTAAGGCACATAGCTGCAGAAACTGAATTGTTTTTTTTACACCCTTCCCCCCCCCCCCCTCACAAAAATTTCTGGTTGCACATCCACACGCTGCATCATTCTCATTCTTCTTCCTCCCCCTCCCTTCCCACCTCCCCCATGCTTCGAACAAAACTAAGCGAATAAAAACGAAAAAGAAAAAAAGAATAAAATAAAATACACGCAAACCAAGAAACGAAAGAAGAAGCTAACGGGAAGAAGGAGACGTGAAAAAAAAAGAAAGAAAATGATAATAATAAAACTGAGAGTTAAAAAAAAGAAAATTTGGCTCAGTTGTATGCGTGTGTGCGTATGTGTGTGTGCTTTTTGGCGCCCGACGTAGTAACGTAGCATTTGACAGCCTTACTCATTTCTGTTTTTCTTTTTCTTATTGATCCCGCAGGGTTAATATTCATAAGCGCCTTGCTCATCCCAGTGTGCTCCTGTTTCTGGCCGGCGCCGAAACCACGCTGCCTGCCGCAGTCAAACTCATTCAAGCCACCAGGGACGGGCGGACGAAGCCGTGTACAAGTTTACGGGAAAGCGTGGAACGTACGGCGGCGTGAAGTTGTGTCCAGCTCTCCCCACGGAGCCTGAACATTAGCGACTGACCAACTGACAGACCAAGACATCGGAAAGAAAGAGCCCACGCACTGATCACTACTACCACACCCCCAAATCACGCTATCCCCACAAACCCCCCACCACCCCCCTCCATCCCTTTCTCCCGCTCTTTCTACAACTTTTGCCCGTTGGAGGCCAGCACTGTTCCACACTGTGCGCGTGTGTGCCTTGGGTGCGTGTGTGCTTGCGTGCTTCGTCGACCACGGTCGGGAGAAACGAAGAAGCCAGGCCCCCACCAACCACGCAAGGCAAAAGTTTCGCGTACGCCCGCCGCTGTGTCGCTCCGAGATACTGCCGAGGAAACGCAGACGCTGCTGCCGCCCTATCCAGCCAAAACCAAACCCCCAATCCACCAGCATCCACGGCCGACCAACCACCGGCTCAAGCCTTGCCGAACCCTGCCGGTCGCATGGCCGCTCGCTGCCGCTACTCCACGCCGCCTGGCCCGCAATACCACCACGCCTACTGCAACAACCACCTGGAAACCGCAAACACGCCTGGATTTTAAAAAAAACACCAACGCCAAATTTCGTCACAGTTCTTTGCTTCAAGCACCAGGATCGGACTGCTGAAAATTTATACACAATTCTTCTACTATGGCATCGTTTTTGACCCGGCTTACCCAGCCGCATTATGTGTTCCTCGCACTCACGGTAAGAAAATACTTTTTCATTTCTATAAATTATTTTTCAATGTATTTTTCACGTGGAGTCATGGATTGCTTTTGCTGTTTGAAGTTTTTGTTGTTGTTTACAGCATTATTCTGGGAAGGAGTGTGAGCCCCCGCCCACTTTTGCCGGTTGTTTACGTAGTAAAACCGTAGTGGTTTCGTGCGCTGTTAGCGTAAAAATGCAGAGCGTGTGTTGCGAAGTGTGCTTTGTGTAGAGACCTTCTTAACTTCTGTAGACACACGAAACGCGACGAAACGGTGACAAAACGGTGTGAAGTTAGAATTAATGCTTTTATTGGAATTTTTCTTTCGCATGTGGACGTATTTGGGAGTTTCGAAAACAACAATTTTACGTATATAAACTTGGAATACCGACGAAATTAACACCTCACCCACGTGTACCTTGGTTAGTAAGACACATCAACAAATCCCAAAAATGAATTCGTGCATTCATTATAGTTTTAATGGAATATTTTTCTTAGTTGGCATACTGTGTGTGTGTGTGTGTGTTTAAAATTTCTTCTATGAAACCCATCGCAAGGAAATCGGAGACTAAAACTATAAAACTAGATTTCAACTCCAAATTTACTGTCGTGTTAACAATTCCCTACTTTTTCGCTAATACTCGTGCTAATGACAAAAGAAAGAGGGTGTTCCTTTGTGTCACCCACATGGATTACTTTCGCGCTCAACTGGGCCGCCACAAACGGACATGACAGTTGACACAATAGTCTCTGAGACTCAATTGAGTGCTACAACGAAAGCAGACACTTCAAATTCAGTGTTTATCTCTCGTTTGCCTAGTGCTCTGAAGTCATGGGTTTAGCCTATGGAGTTTTAACAAGAGTTTTTGTGTTCCGTCACTTCACCTTCCGTCACTCTGAAGTTTTAATATTTTTTTGACTCGATTCAACGTTCGTTCGTGATTTTATCTTCAGGGTTGGTGCGGGTCCTTGAACATCAAGTAGTTGTTCTGAAAAGTACTGAATTTGGAAATGTTCTGGAAAAGCACTTGAAAAACTCGAAAAATGCCTCAAGTCGTGGAGTATACCCTTGGGAAAATCACGTTTCTTTTTCCGTCTGGGAGAAGGGGTGTTTGAATGTGAAAAAGTGTGTAGCAGCTGCATCGTCAGTATTCTACATTTTTTTTCAGTGTCGCTTCACGTAAGAAAATCTGACTCATCTCGCCACATTATTGGTATAAAACAAATTTATCTTGTCAGTCTCTTTATAATATGAAATGTCTGTCAAGTACTCGTTTTTGGTCCATGGCTTTTCTTGAAAATTTTGGTCCTGTTGGAATTTTTAATCACTCTGTTTTTATTTATGTACTCTGTTTCTTTGATAAAACAAAACCTTCCTAGTCCGTTTTTGAAAAAGAAAA
The DNA here is from genome assembly GCA_023313725.1 of Lithobius niger. Classification (NCBI taxonomy): domain Eukaryota; kingdom Metazoa; phylum Arthropoda; class Chilopoda; order Lithobiomorpha; family Lithobiidae; genus Lithobius; species Lithobius niger. The sequence continues at coordinate 65,719 of JAHWFP010219677.1, forward strand.
TGAAATAGTGAACTGTCGAAAGTGATGAACCTGCATATTCTGACCTAATGACTAAAAAAAAATATCCAAAATAGTACGAATGTAAGTAGGGAAACAGAAATAAGTAACAAAATCGTCTTCTTTGTAACCGTTATCTTGTTAAAAGTATGTCGCCTGCACCTACAAGATTATTCCACGGACTGTATGTGGGTTCTTAAGTCATCTGCATATGCGCCACATACGCAACTTTGTAGGCTACTGATTTGGTTTAGATGCTATTCAATGTACTCCGTCAATTTGGCGTGTAACGGCGTGGTTGTGTGTACACAATCTTCTCACCCCGCACACCACACTGCACACCGCGTTGGGTGGGCGTGACCGCGCGCCGTGACGAAACGCTACGACACAACGGCGACGACCGGGATGCGCGTGGAACACGAAGCCGCACGCGGGAATTGGTATCGAACGCTATGTCGAATTGGGGTCTCTGAAAAAAAATTCTTTGTTGGTTTCATTGTTTTCATTGCTGGCTTAGTACTGGGAAAATCGCCGCTATCTGTTTAGATTTCCAAATGTTCGGTGTACTTTGTCGTTAATCGGAAGTTCACCTCAAACGCCGGTTCGACAGTCCACGTGGCGGCATGTACCTACTATTTTACGGGAATCCGGCTTTCTGAGTAGTGCTCCGGTTCGAGAAGCCGTGTCTTGCAAGACTTGCTTGCTGAAAGTGTGTAAATAACATAGCGCTCAGCCTGCGTAGTAGTTTATGATACTTTTCTGTAAATGTAAAAAAATTTTGTTTTGAGTATCCCATACCTCAGGGGTACGTAGTCTGCTTGTGGGTGTGGGCAAGACATTATCCAGGGTCGAGGGGAGAGGAAATTCTTTTTAGTTCTATTTTAGTGATTTGAAACAGTTATGGCACTATTTTGACAAGGAGGGGAGGGGGGGGGGGGGGGCCGCGGGCCGTGGGGAAAGAAGGGCAAGAGCATCATTGTCAATGTAAAAATCAAAGCAGGCACCATTTTTCCTATCCTTGAATTCACAGGTCTAAAAAATAATAGTCTGAAAGAAAGAAGAAAAAAACCAATAATGACTGGTCAAATTGGGTTTGACATCCTGGAATTCGTATTGCAATCCTCGAATAGCCTCTGTTTAATGTTTTTTTTTTGCCATTGTTGTAGTTTTGACTAATGCTTAGGTTTGTTTATTTTCGTAAGTGTTTGTTGCGGTGTATGTATTTATTCAAGCAAGAGGTCGTGTGACCCATACGTGTTTTGTTCGAGAATAAACTATTCATCCATCTACAATTTTTTATTCTGAAGGAAATAAAAAAAATTGTGGTGGGGGGGGGGGGCACGTCCCTCAGTTGCCCCGGACTGCCCAATGCCCTTATTTAAGTACAGATTACATTCATTTTTTTTTTCACTTAACCAATCGACTCCCCGCAACTTACCCAGATATACATATAGGCCGTCTTTTAAACATAAGTTAGTTTGAGATTCGATCGCGTGTTCTCGTGGTTCACAGTCCATGGCCTTGACCACCCGCTAGGCCACTGAGCTTTATTCTCTTTGCTTTGGTTGCGTGGAAACCTGAAAAAAACTCACATTTCGAATTTTGATTTACTTTCTTCCGTTCATCCTCAATAAGTACATGCCGGTCGGTAATCGAGAGGTTTAATTTAATTACCTGATTGATTTTAGCGTTTTTAATTTCATTATTATTCATTAACATTATACGCTTACCGTTGAACGATCGTAATACTTGCTTTGACTTTTATTATGGGTGCCATAAAAATTGTAAAGTTGTGGTCAGTGGTTTTGCATGAAATTAAATCTTAACAGTGATAGTTAAATCAATCTTGTAAGCAAGCTCCCCCACCCACCATCAATATCAGATTTGGGGCTTGGGACTGACTGCACCATCACCACACCATCGCACCAGTTCCGGACTGAATTCAAGAAAGAGCTTAAACAAGAACACGAATCCACAGAAAGCTATTTGTCTTTTGCTCACCCTTAATTGATCGTTGTGGCTTTTCTGCCTCTCAAGTTTGTACTGCAGCGAAGCCCAGTCAATTAGAAGTGCGTGGAAGCTAAGCGTGCGGTGGGAGTGGTGTAGCTATGGTGTATAATGGCTGGCTGCTCTAGTTACGAGGCATCCACAATCGCTCGTTTGTACTCTGGAAGTAGGAAAAAAATTCGCTTCGCGTACAAATCGCGTTCACCCAATTTTGATGTGTGAGTACTAGGAAACACGTTTGTGTTGCGTGACGACTTTCAAACTATTTTTTTTTGTAAGTCGTCGGTCGTGGCATTCGATCCGGCTCCCACTAGCCTGAAGTTTTGTTCGGAAATGTCATGGAGAATTCGTTTGAATTGTGGGAGAAATGCTGCTATGAATTCGATAGAGACTTTAGAAAGTGAAATGACTTCAACAAGGCATCATTGAAGTGACATGTCATAGTCTGGGACGGACGGGGGGGGGGGGTGGTCAGGAACCAGCACCAATCCTAAAACTCGATGCCAGATCAAAAACACTACACATGTATATAGGGTACTTCACGTAAACTGAACCAGCATAACCAATCGCATTTTAATGCCAAAGCTTCTTAAGGATTCCCACCAAGCTTGATTACCTTTTAAAATTAATTAAATAATAACAAAAAAAAAAAATCATCCTTTTTGCAGACGATATTCTTTACTTGGAAATGCAGGACTCTTATGACCGACTGGTGACAAACTTAAAAAGACCCACTGAATTATATGAAAAATTGGTGTATTACAAATGAATTGTACATTAGCGAAGAAAAAATGAATGAAACCATTTTCAAAAATGAAGATAAGATAAATCAAGGAGTAAACATTGTTTTACAATTGTTGATAACATAAAATGTGATAAAAAACTGTAAGAGTAACGAATTTGTCTAGCACATGAAATATTTAGGCCTAACTATCGAAGAACTGGAATTTAAGAGTTCGTGTGGATCCATATTACCTTTGCTAAAAGTCATGGTAGACAAATAAACTGATGTTTTTTTTTTATGTGTGGCTTCAGTCACAATAACTTCAATGTATTCAAGTGACTGTATGGATTTGCCACCAAAACAGTTATTGAACGATTACAGAAAATACAAAATAAAAGCGCGAAAGTCTTATTTGCTGATTCAAGCATAAAAAAAAAAAAAAAAATTCTTTCCTTAAGTTAGGAGTATTAAACTTTGGCCAACTAAGAAATTACATGATAATTAAATAATTTATTTATTGAAAGATTTATGTTTGGATAGACTGGAAAACAAAAATTTAAAAACTAAGAAAATACACATTCTTCCAGAGCTCACAAGAAACAAATATGGAGAGAATT
>JAHWFP010219678.1:9620-25233 GCA_023313725.1 Lithobius niger
GGGGCCCTTTCCCCCTCCTTCCGATTCAAAACTGCAGTCTGCGGATAAGGCAATGAAAGCCTGCCGTGCCCAACCTGGTGGGCCAAAGACTTGGTTGATCCTCCTACCGCAAAGAGACCATGTCAAACCACTATGAGACCATATCAAGGTACCACCTGCCAACTGCTCGGGGCAGTGGGGAGCATATCGACACCCAGCTCGACACCATTCCCCCCCCCCCTCCTTTTTCCCCCCCCACCACTTTCCCACGTACGGCCACAGAAGTGAGCTGGACCGAGCCTGGGAGGGGGGAAGATAATTAGATACGCCTTTAAAGTTTCATCCCCGCGCGTCACAAAAGACTGGCCAGAACGCTAAGTGCAGTGGAGACAAGTCAAAACGTCTAATTTCTGACCACGAGGCGCCGGGGTTAGGAAGCCTGCCCTGCCAGAAAAATTATCACCGTACACCGTTGCCCGAAAGCCACCTCCTGCTGCGGAATGAGGCTCCCTCACTTCTAACTCATAGCCCCGCAGAGTGGCCGCTTGGTCCAAAAACCGGCAAAAGTAACAACATGCCGTTCCTCAGGTCCAATGAATACATTACATCACCGAAAAATCTCACCAGGCGACGAAAACCCGAGCCTTCGTCAAAATTGTCCAATCTTGCAAGCCGCAGATCACTCAGACTCACTGTAATCACCAGGAAATGCTGTGATGAAATCACCAAAAACAAATAAAAAAAAACCCAAGGAAACCACAAGGAAGAGAAAACCACTCTTCTTCCCCTCCTTGGCCACTCACCGAATGACGGGAATGGTTCCCAAACTCTCACCAGCACTATCACCAAACTGCACGAACAGCGACCTCAAACTGTCGCTCGCCCTCATTGTCGTAGCCTGTCAACACTGCTTCCCGAAGGCAGACAGGGCAGCGGCCACAGCAGGCCGAATTCACAGTCACGCACGGCCTCACCGGCCAACAGTTTCGCGTCACGCTGGCCTGGATGCATGAGCAACAAGCGATGAGTCCTAGAAGTGACCTGACCTGCACAGCAGCCACTGATTAACGCCTGTGCGATTTGCCAACAATGTGTTGACAATAAGACACTGTCATGTCCTGGGTTCGGCAGTTTTCATCGCCTGCCAGACATTAGCACCACTCGGGGCGTTGTGGTGTTCGCCACGCCGTGATCGCGGGTCTCTTCCCTTTGTGGCAGAATCATGTTTTCCTGCGCAACGAGAACATTTGATGCTACCTCTCTCCTTTAGAGTGAACTGTATGGTTGCTCTAACGCCAGATAGAACCACTAGCAACCTGTCCCTCACAGACAGCTCCGATCTAGCCACGATTGTCTGCCGCAGACCCCGTGCCAACAACCTCTTGCTCCAATGCCGATTTGCCAATCCCGTGTTGATGATGAGGTTCTGTCATGTCCTGAGTACGTCGGTTTTCATCCCCTGCCAGACATTAGCACCACTCGGGGCTTTGTGGTGTTCGCCATGCCCAGAGTGCTGGTCTTTTCCCCTCAAAGGAAACTCCACTTTGTAGCAAAATCTCGTTATGCCTTGGAACCCATTGTGGACTCGGAGGGAGTGCACTAAATTCAATGCCCCCTCCCAACGGCGCCAGCGAAGGTAGGGAGGTGGATAAGCCAAGTGATCAGGCGTGCCTACGAATGAGTTCTACCCATCGAAATCGGTCCGAACGGGTCCACGGGCTTCGGGCTTAACAGTCTCCTGGTGTGTGGATGAGGTGGTGTCGGCATGTTCCTAGACTAATCAAGTCGCCTTCATCTTGCACTGTCTCAGGAAGACGAGTTCGTTGAGTGGGGGATCAAAATGAAACCTCATGTGGCAGCGGAAAGTGTGATTGGAAAGTATGGCCAGGCGTGGCCTCGGTGGAGATTGCAACGCCTTTGCCCACATTGGTCGCTGGTGGTTTTGGAATGCTTCGGCCGGATCGATTCCAGGGAGTTTCCGCCCTGTCGTACCTTTAAACTCTGGACGTTCACCCTGCGTGTCAGCATGCAGACCGTGCCATTTTTCTGAATAATGTGCGGTAGTGGTGGACTCCAGATGTCGCAGGGGCAGCTTGTTCGTGGAACATCAGGAACGCCGTTTATCTCACATAGCCTTCAGGACACAAGTGTGGGGGATAAAATACAGATGCATACCTTTTACGTGCCTTTTTGGACTTTTATGTCAGACTGCCTGAGCAGGGAATCGAACCCGTGACCTTTGAAACCACAGGCCGAGATCCCCCCACTGAGCCTTGGTGCAGTGAGCGGTGGTAGAATGGTGCGTCTCCACGTGGCAGCAGGGAATGTGGTCGGAGAGTGAAGGATGTTGGAAAACATACAGGAGAGATCAAGCTGGAAAGTTGATGACAAGGCACGAGACGGTGTTCAGGTTCGTCGTCCCCACTGGAACTGTCTCTAAGTGGGAGAGATTCAATGGAGAAGGAGTGACACGTCACAAGACTGTGATTCAGTGTATCTGTGGTGGAGTGCTTCCAGAGGAGGGACTCCCACATCAGTGCATTCTGGAGAGATTCCAACCCGACACAAGGTAGTGTTTGGGGTTGGGCCACAGTGTCTTTGTCCGGGTGGAGAAGGTGTGGAAGAATGCAACTTCTACACAGTGGGAAGTACACAGTGGAAAGCTGGACTGCTGTAGTGCAAGCCAGGTCGGCTAAAGCAGTACTGTATTGCAGTCCTGAACCGGGGACCTACCAAGGACCAAGTGAGAAGGTGGGTCAGGTTCCTAGTTGAAAAGTTTTAATTAGTGACTGTGTACTGTTGGTATGGTTGAATGCAATGCAAAGAGGTTACAGGGTTCATGCTGTCCCACCGTCTTATTAGACGAATTCAGCATATACTGAGGTTAGTATTGTACAGATAGTAACAAAACGACAATTTTAACTAGATTAAAATTAGTTTTTACTATCCTAAAATACTTACCTTTAGTAGAACCCGCCCGGCCTCCGTGCTTCGCAGAACCCTGATTTGGGATTAGGGTGTCTGGAAAACAAAGTGGCAATTGTTGGCTGGCGCTGGCTTGTTGAAGGTATCGATTGTTGCACTCCAAGTGGCAGAAAGGCTAACCTCATTGCATTGCAAGCTTTCCAAGTGTTTTAAACAATTAGGGGTTTAAAAAAATTCGGGTAAGAAAAGCAAATCGAAAACTATTTTAGCGTATACTAGAGGTAAGTATTTTAGGATAGTAAAAACTAATTTTAATCAAGTTAAAATTGTCGTTTTTTTGCTGTAACCCCACCTAAGAAGGTGATTGCCAACTCAAAAGCGCTCGATAATCTCGAGGTTGAAATAATGGAAGTTAATTTTTGCAAAAGGCTATCCGTTCATCACTCACATCAGAAATTGCAGCAGATGTTACATCATCATTTAAAGCTGTCTGATAATTTGCAACATCAATTGTCGACCAATGTTTCTTAAATCATTTAAAGATTAAAATGTCAGGACCACTTGAAGCACTAACAGAAGAGTGACCACTGCTTCCTACATAATATGAAGGATGTGGTGATGCCATGCCGACCACAGTAAATCTTTTCCTAATTTTTGTTCCAGAAGGATACATGCACCATTCCACTGTCTTGTATTCACTACCGCTGTATCAAAACTCCTAAATTTCAGTTTATCACATAGTCCCCAATCAAGAGCTGCCTCATATACAGCAGAAGCTGTTGCATCACCAGTTCCTTTAGGCAATTTTGGAACGCTAATGAGCTGTTGGACACCTTCACCTGATACTAGCACAGTTAGCCGATCTACAGTTTCACTTCCAGTGATATCCTCAAGTAACTTTCCATCCCAATGAATATATAGAGGAACATCAGGCTTAAACTCACTTTTTAATCCTTCTGCAATTTTCTGTTGTCGTTTAATACGCTCCCTTCGAATAGACGATGAATTGATATTTTATTCTGCTGGATCGAGTCCTAGATGCTCTAGTGTAGGAGTTAAATAAGTGCTGCTCCTCTATCACTAAGCTTTGCCATGTCTAAATTTGCCACTAACTTGACACTTAAAATGTTTTTTTCTATTACGTCTCTGTCGCTTTGGGGCCATTCTCTTGATGTTGAAGGTTGCTCTGCGTCAGACCTCGGAAGTGTGTTACTAGTTCTGGTTCACTGTGTGCACTATTATCTTCACTTTCTGATGATGAATATTCAATCGTAACCTTTTCCTCATGGGCTATCCTATCCAATTCTTCCTTTGCTCTTTTTCTTTGTAATATGTCTTGCTTCTCTTCCAATTCTGCTTCTTTCTTTGCCAGACGTCTATCAACGCTACCCATTTTTCCAAAGCGCTCTTGCCGCTGAGCTAGTAAAAAAAGTCTGTCTTGAATGGTTGCAAGTTGCAGTGCATTGGCGTGGGCAATATCGAATAATTCATCTAATGATTGTTTCCATTTGTCTTCCTTATGCTGCAGACCATCTGACCGCTTAGCTTTATTCTCCTTACTTTTCTTCAATTTCTTCCATTCATTAAAGATGCTCTCTGCTTTAGATATAATATGTTTCTTCAATCTTCCTGGTATTCTAGCCTTTGCCCACAGTTCCAAAACATCACTAGCAGTAGACTGGCATGCACTCTTGATGCTTTGTTTTTCTTTTTTTTTTTTTTTTTGTAATGGAAAAATAAAGCCATGACTTCTTTCTTTGATGGATGCGTAGTTTGGCTTAAAGATGATGACATGTGACCAATCATCCATATTTCTGTTTGTTGTCTGGTAGCCACAGATGCCTTCGTTGATAAAGCCATTATTCTATTCCAGAAATGCTACACTAGTGTCTGGCTTATTGCAGAAAACCTGGTAACACCTCTTAATTATCACCGATTTGGCTGAAATTTTCAGGGTTTTGTTTTTTCATGAAAATTAACCAATTGGGGTGGTGCCCCATTGCAAATTCAGACTTTTGAAAATAAGAAGCACCCGAAGCCCACCGAATTATTCGGTGGGGCTGTGGGTTGTTCTAGAATAGATGGCAAGGCAGTGATTCACCCTAATGCCTAATGAATGGACGCAACTGATAAATTGCATCTGGTGGTCCTTCGTATTGTAGGAATAGAAATGACGTTGTTGGTACCGCCTGCGTAGTTTAGCTTAGGGTTTGGCGTAACCCTCCTATTTATTGAATTTTATTTAACACTTTGGATCCTAAAGACGTACTCGTACGTTTTTATTAATTGTTACTGAGTGCCTAAGGACGTACCGGTACGTCACACACTTCTGATTTACTATACAAAACTGTGGATTTACTATACAAACTCTGTGTCCGCTGTGGCTTAGCCAGAGTCTTTGTTGGCCATATTGGTTCACTTTTCAGTCGCTAGATGGCAGCACCATGCAGTAGAATTTCTGTTTTTAAGGTTCTAGCTGGAGTGCCTTTTTTGAAGTAAATGCCAACATGGCGTTGTCAGACGAAACTGAGTCTGTTGATTTTATTGAAAGTCACACGCCACAGAGAGGCTCGAATTCTGTTCCAGAAAGTGATTACAGTGAACAAATATTATTACGGCTAATTTGTAGTGTTTATTTCAAACTTGACCTACTTTGTTTGTCACTAGTATGCTTTCGTCGTACTTTTGTCCAAACACAATTCTTTCGTTTTTTTCCCTAACCTTTTACAAAAAGAAATATTTTTTATTTTTATTTTCACCTACGTTTCAAAAAAGTGTCCTTTTATGTACTAGCTCAAAAAAAAATTGTGTTAATCGGCGAAAAACTAACAGAGTTATGATTTTTTTTTTTTGTAAGATGCTAATATGGTCAGGACCAGCGGACATGCGCAAAACATTGTGTCAGACTCCAAAGAGTTAACTTGGGGGCCTTCACATTTTTTTCTCTATTTCAATTTCCTTCTTTATTATTTTTTTTGACATGAATTTAGTTGATCTAGTGACGTCAACATCAAGAAAACGAAGTTTACGTAAACGCAGTGTGGCATTTTCTGCTACTGAAGGTACCCAAACTACTACTAGCCAGAAAGACAGAAGCCTGGAAGATTCCGAAGCAGAAAATTTAAATCTGAAAGTGGTACGTCGATGTGCTGTTTTTTGGTTTGTTGCGAGATGTTTAATGATGACTAATGTAATTTTTATTTTTCATGTATTTTCTAGAACCTTGTGGATGATGTATTTGCTGCGAAAAATGGTAATTTCTACTATTAATTAACCACAAAGGATGTACGTAACTAGAATTTGACTGAACCTATAGCTGCTAATGAGCCGTAATGTTGTGTTTTTGCATTTTATGCTAATTTTCATGAAATAAATTTGCTAAAATCGCTTATTTTGTGCTAGAATACCGAAACCTAAAATAAAGAAGCTTACTCTTGATCTTAGCTTGTCGCCCGGTGATGTGTCTGCTTTAACAACTTTATTTCATCATTATTTTTAAATTACCCGGTATCCGGAACCAGCACGAATCCTGAAGCTAGATCCGGAACCGATCCGACGCTAGCATCAAACTATCCGGAACCGATCCGGATCCAGTAAAATGCTATCCGGTTGATCTCGATAGGTTTCCTGTTTTAATGAAAACACAACTAATTGTTGCCCTGTCACAGCTGGTGCATCCTCTGTTTCCGTAGCCACCGACATTAGTAAGGTCGTTCGCGACGTGAAGTCTTAAGCTGTCAAAACTGCCGTTGTCTCACTCGAAGCACAAACATGAAACTATAATGATGCGCAGTCACATAAAAAAGGAAAGAAAGAAGGATAAAAATCTAGTTTAAAGTAAAAATGCGAATAGACAAGCGGCCAAGGTGGCAGAACCTGTACGTGAGCTCGGTTATAAGTCTCCGTGCCGTAATGGTAAGTCGCCATGTCACCAGTTGTCTCGATCGCCACGGCATTGCGACGTGATGGATGAAGTCTCCTATGGGCATCTACACAAAACCAAGTTCTTCACAGGCTTGAAGTTTCTCTCAAATGTGACTAGAAATAATGAACATCCCGTTTCCAAATGTTGCGGTCTCATTAACGTGAGTGTACGTGGTGTGTACTTAGCATTCACTGGGCTTATAACCCTGTTGTTTTCGTAAGATCACAACCCAGTATATGCTGAGCTTCAGGTGTGTAGTAGAATTCGTACATTACCCGATAACGCATTTGACCAGTAATCCCAGTAAAAACTAGAAGGCAAAAGGCAATTCACAATTGTACTTATGCTTACGAGTTAATTCACTAATAGGTATTAATGCGGGATAGTTTGTGACTTGTGAACCAGTTTTAATTGTCTGGTTTTCGGCAACATAAATTACTCGTTAAATGAATGAATGAGTCTGTGTTGTTCTCTTACGAACTATACACTTAGCTGTCAGTCTAATAGATATTTAGTTCCAGCTCCAGATAAAAACACTAAAATACCAGGGTAGGGCCTGGTTGATTTTGTTTTTATAGCCTAAACGAAAATATACATTACCTGTCTTTCTTATAGCGGTTCCTCCTATTGAGGCTCATATCCCTAGCGAAACTTGATTTCCCTGCTAGGCTCGTAGCTCCCTTTCTGCGCATGCGCCGGGTGCAGGCCTCGTAAAAGCGACCTTGCTTCATCTTTCTTTCTTCCTCTCAGTGGTAACCTTGGTGATCGAGAGGGGAGGCCGGGCGGGTATAGTTAATGTATATTTTTGTTAGGCTATAAAAACAAAAATCAACCAGGCCTTATTCTGGTATGTTAGTGCTTTTATTGCCGACAGAAGTATACATTACCTGACTTTCTTATCGTAGAGCTCGTCAAACATGGCGGCGGGGCCAAGGTTAATGATCAACCGTGCTACAAGCCGGCGGCACACAGGAGCTCGGCAAAGAGACTTGAACAGAGATTCGGACACGGCAGAGACGGCCACATGCTGGAGGACTGTTGATCAGGCAGGAGACAGCTACATGCTGGAGGACCACGTGTTAGGCGGGAGACAGACGGGCGCCTCAAGGATTGCATGGTCGCAGTTAGATGTTAGGTGTAGACAGGCATAGGGGTCCAGTGGACAGGAGACAGAAACGGAGGAAACCCAAAGGAGGGCCGAAGAATGCTGTTTGGCGCTCGTGAGGAAAGATATGACGAGATACTTCGCGTGAAACAGCAAACCATGGGACACAAAAAGCAGCCCGGCGGAAGGTAGACATGGGCGCCGTAGGTGAAGACGTAGCGTTGTTGCCGCGATTGAAGATTACTAATGGATGTACATAATAGTTCTGGGCGGAAGGAAGAAAACTATAGAAGAATGATCGTTTACATTCCCTCGATGATGCTGACAGGACTCGGAGAGTCTTAGGCGTGGAGTCCTCAGGACTGAGCGGATGTAAGATGTGGCGGTCATTTGAGGAAAGCCAAACTTACAATAGGAAGTCACTCAAAGGGTATTGCAGAGGGACTAAGTAACAATGAAACCCGTCGGTGGCGTGAAGTCGCAGCTCAACACGTTTTTCAGGATCGAAGGAAATGTCGAAATCTATACAAGCCCTGTGGAAGAAAACAATGCCGAAGCATACTGCGAGCCAGTAGGATGAATAGCACAGACTGATATTTTGATAATGTTACAAAATAACAAGAAAGGTAGTAAGGAGCCGGGGCCGTAATGGGGTGAACAGGAGACCGCGAAGGTCGAAGTCAGCGGTGCCGGGGATTGTAGAGGCTCGGCACCATGAACGAGTGTGAAGCCAGAACACAGCAGGGCGTCTCGGGCTCCTCACTACAAACGAGACCATAAACAAGTGGAAAGGGAGACTGGAAGAGCTGGAAAGCCAAGGGCGACTTACTTTACTAGTTGATCAGTGGTATATGGCACTTGACTAGGGGACACATCAGAACAGTGGGCGATACCAAAGAATACGGGGATAATACAGTCGCATCGTTGAACTGCTAGCCATGTAATGCTTAGGCTACGAAAACTAGCCAATGACGTATACGAGGGACCGATGATGTGGTCCACCATTGGATACAGAGACTGAGGGATATCACTGGGATGCGGAGGCTAGTGGATGAAGGGATAAGGAGCTCCTATGCGCCGACGTTTTGAACAGTCCGCTTGCCGCGGTGTCTTGGGATCGGAGAGGCTATCACAAGTCGACCAGGGCTCGGAAGAAGACGGCCCGAATGGTGAGCGATGAGTGCTGGATTTCGCACAGTATTGTGTTGCGCCAGGGGGCAGAGACAACCAACAAAGCTTGTACTTAACAAGAACTTATTTCGTGCTGGTAAGACGCTGCTGTACTCGTTGATGGTCCATCTTGGTGGCAAGATTAATATTGCAGGTATCATCAATGCATTTTAGCTCAGGGTTTGGCTCGTCCCACCTCCTTTTGGACAAAGTCAGCGCAAACTAAAGAGAAGTATTTTCGGATGGAAGTGAAAACGTTATTTTAGAGATTAAATTAGTTTTTAATTATCCTAAAATACTTAACTTTCGTGTCAATCCATCCACTGTCCCTGATCTCGCTGAACATAATTGTTCTACAAACGAGTGTGAGGGATGGGTGGCAGTACCGTGTAGCTTCTTGAATGGAATTTACGGTATTAAGTATAGAGCTTAACTATAAATGATATTTAGCCCAAACTTAGGTACCGTAAGTATATTAGGATAAGTAAAAACTAATTTTATCTTTAAAAATAACGTTTTGTGGTGATAAATTATTATAAAGTGCGCAAATAATCCAAAAATGCAAAGCACAAACACTGCTGTACTCGCAAATTTTTGATAAGCGCTAAATGATGTTATATGCGGCTTCCCATGTCTTCATCAGTCTTCAGGCACAAGAATCTAACAGTTTTTGGATCATATTTTGCTCAGGAACTCTGCATTTTTTGATTTTTTTCCGTTCTTTATAAAGTGTCAACAATGTTTTAAATCCACATGCAAGTTTTTATAAATTCTGCATAAGTACTTCCATTTTCACCACATCTTCCTTCATAAATGTCGATGTAGGGTAATTATCTAGGTTAAAGTTATAATTTAGGATGATAGATCGCCCATCACTTGTCCGACAGGGTTTGCACAGGGTGCTTACAGTGCTTACAAATACTTATTTTAATTTTAGCTTTTGTAAGGACCTTAACAAGGGCTTTCATGTTCCAAATAAGCACCAAAGGTCCTTAAAACTGCTTATTTGGGCCTAAAAATACGACTTGTTTCTTATAAAAGTAATTTAATTTGCAACAAAAACTCAACTTTTAGTGCTACATTTAAAGAAAATTTAAGGTTAGTGCACAGTACATTTGGCTATTATTAAAACATTTATTTAAAAAATCTTACCTAACTAACGTAATTTATTTTCAAGCCGTTACTGGAAGCATGACTTTTTAGGCTGTATTGTTACTGAAAGGTGCTTACAAATGGTCATTATAAAGTGCTTCTAAAGAATTTGTTGGATGTGTTCGAACCCTGGCTAGTTGTATTGATCACCCATCATGAATTTGTCCACAATTTGCCTCCCATTTTAATGAATTTGGTCAATAAACTTAGGTTTTCATGTATCATATTATGTTTTCTTATTTAAATATTCTCAAGTTGCTTTGTGCTTAACAGAAGGATACACGTCGTTTTACGAAAGTACCTAAAAATGTTGTCAATGTTTTAAACGAATTTGTTAGTTATTCTTGCTTTGGTTAACTTAAATATATTTGTTGTTAATATTACGCCTTTTAAATATTTTTAAAAATGTAGATCAAAGGTCTTCGAAGCCTCGTCGAAAGAGCGTTCGTTTCTCTGTTCATAACGATATGGACAGCCACACTGTGTCGAAATATAGAACTACTCCATTCTCAAGTCACAGAGAAAGCAAAATTGGTAAGGAGGCCTTTAAATATTACAATTTTGTTCATTACAAAATACTTCGATTTGGAAATTACTTCCCAACTTTGCCTTTTAAAATACCAAAATAAATAGGCTTTGGCGAATTTTTGTAAGGCTTGTTTGACAGTTGGCCAACCATCAAATAGACAGGGAAGATGTAAGATTGTGCCTTAGGAAACCTACATCTTCCCTTGTTACAGTCAAACCTCTTTATAACGATAGTCCATGGGAGTTTGGAAACAGAATGTTATATCTGGTTTATCGTTATAAACAATCACTTTGCATGCATTGTTGCTCTTCAAGCAACAAAAACAGCATTGTTATAAGGCCAGGAAAAAAAAATTGTTCGGTTCTCGGGCGCGGGCGGGTCCCCAAAAATCATGCGGGTCAATCGCTTTTTATTTCATTCGTCTTACGTCGTTACCCGTGGAGTGAGGCACTACCGAAATATTTATTCTTGCGAAAATTATTGGACACAATTTTCAAACTTATTACACACACGCAACATATATTCATTAAAGTGCACACAAAAAATCGGACAAATGGTTTTAATAGTTTCGGAGAACCGTTGTTGTCTTTTTAATTACGTGCGTTAATGAAAAATCGCGACAAAACGCGTCCGAAGGTCGGCGTTAGGCTAAAAATCGTTGTTCCCACCTGATAAGCAATAGTGTGAAGGTTTATAGGCTCCTTTTCCATTTCAGTTTTGCATCGTGGCTGCTGATTTAATTTTCTAATTTGCAATGACGAACTAGATGCTCGTCAAGCGCTCACGTGAAATCCGAAGCGATCGGCGGCGTCCATGTTGATATCGTGCATCAGCCAGTGAGAGCACGCAAAATCGGTCACGTGGTGCCAAGCAGCCAATAATGGAACGCAATTTTCAATGCTTTGGAAAATTAGCTCGAAACGGCCAGAAACGGCCTACAACAATTCGCCTGATTGGCCACTGCCAAATGCCATCGAGAAAGTATGTTGACAGGCCTAGATTGAGTGGAATTCCAGCTTTCCAGCTAATACAAGATGTCAGCGCCCAGTCAAATGATTCGACCGCTACCGCTGATCAAAAGAGGCCAATTTTCTGCTTTTTAACTTAGGAAAAAAGAACGATAAAGACATTTTTATAGTTTTTAGTGAGTCTACACTGAACTAAAGTGCTTTTAATAAAATTGTAGACATTGGTTAACTACGTTTTTTTTTTACAGAAATCGATGCACAACATGTCAGGAATTTCAGCGTTTCGCATTCGATATTTTGATGGAAAATTGCGTTTTTCGACCCATAGTTTACCTTCAAACTTCTACGTATATATACGTCGTTACTGTGTTTGGGATGATTTTTTTGGGCGTGTTACGTTCATACTGCTTAAAAGATTAAAGAAATTTGTTGAGCATTTTCATAGCATTTTGAAAATAAATAATAAAATAAAAAACCGGGTGGCCTGGTCCTTTTTCGATCTTCGAAATGCCCGAGAACCAAACTTATTTTTTTTCCCGGCCTAACAGGTTTATTGTTGTAAGAGGTATTGTTATAACGGGGTTTAACTGTAGTAAGTTGTATACAAGTCGTGGAACCTTTGTTTGATTTTGTTTGTTTTATCACCGAGTTTATTGGAAGTTATAATTCCTCGACGTGTTGCCTTTAAATTAGTTGTCTTGGTTTTCTGAGTCATGGGTGCTACGCATGGAACCCTTGTCACGCTCCCATTTAGGTCTCTCACACCAGAACATTTAATATCTTCACTTGTTGGATGTCCTTTGTAGAATGACAGTTCAGGGTTCATACCGACCTGGAAAGTCAGGGATATGAAATATGGTCAGGGAAAGTCAGGGGGGGGGGGATGGGAAATTGGTTAAAAGTCAGTGATAGTCAGGGATATTTGTTTTTAGAATGAACTTTTTTTTAAACCGTTTTTCTATGAGCTGTTTTTTTTTTTTTTTAATTTCTAGAATTTCGCATTTAAAATGAACCATGTGAAGTTCCATTCGCTTTTCTCAACAACAAAAATATTTGAGAAATTTGAAGCTGCCATCCAGATGTCGTTACGATGCCAGACCTGCAGTGAGCCAGTTAACTCTGCATCTGAAAATGAATATCCCTGACTACTCCAGATTTTCCCTTACTTATTTCTTCAAATATCCCTGACCAAAAACTTTGGGGGAAAAAAAGTGCAAGTTTTGGGTCAGGGATATTTGAAGAAATAAGTCGGGTAGTCGGGGATATTCATTTTCAGATTGGAGTATGAACCGTGCAGTTGTTTTAGGACCGAGTCGGTTCTTGGACCGGACGTTGTAGGGCTTTCACGAGGATGCTTCCTAGATTTAGAAAATATCATATGTATACAGCTATCAAAATGTCGGTTATTGATGATATATATGTCAAAGTATTGATATAAATCATAATTTCTTACCATCTACAAAGTACTAACAACGAGGCGGCCCTCTGGGCGTATTTTAAACCAACTGGCATTACAACAGAACAAAATTTGATAATAAAGCATCGTCTGTAGTTCAACAATTTGTTTGCAGATTCGCTGTTTTTGTATGGCTGGAGGAGATGCTTCCATTTTACCACACCCTTGTCTTTTGCCAACTCTTAATGTTTACTGTTACAAACTCCCTTATAACCCCTTAACCCTTTCCTTACGTCATCGCAGCTACCTAACAAGTTATAAAATTAGGGCTGTTCCAATACCACTTCTTTTTTTAATACCGTTGCTGGCATGCAAGGTATCGGCAAAACCGATCCGATATCGATACTTATGAATAACAAAAGATATAACCAAAGCAAATAGCTTAACTTAGGTCTACAAATCAATCTTTCTCAGTTTGGACACAAGTAGTATGTAGTTGTTTACGTTGTTGCATAAATAAAATATAAAAAAAAAAAAAAAGAATTTAATTGGGAGTAAAAGACTATGCTATTGCTAAGGTGAACAAAAAAACTGTTACACAACCACAGAAAAGAAATTTATTCAGTATTGGCTGAAAATGGATCGTGCCTATCCGATACCGATACCATGGTATCTGCACCGATACGATACTAGTACCAGAACAACCCTATATAAAATACATGCACTAATTTTCAAGCAATTAATCTGTGCATATGTAATAGCTTGCGTATTAATGATCGGAATTTGCATTTTAGTTATTGCTCTAGAAAAGTTTTCACTTTTTTCTAAAATATCTTGCCGACTTTTGAAAAAAATGGGGGGAGGTGGGGAAGCTTACACAAAAATCAAACTTTCGTGTTACTGTTTCGTACTGGCGTTTTATTGTAAATTTGCATTTATGCTTGTTGTGACTTCTGCATTGATTGTGTGATACTGATTGATAACTTAAAACTTTGCAAATTTTCTTAGATTCTGAGAATTCGTCTGAGAAGTCTTCAAATGCTTCCCTTCTTGAGCCTTTACAGTTGAGCTTCGGGGGCGACACGGAACATTCAAAGCTTAGTCAAGAATTAGAAGACCTTGATTTCTGCACAAAGGTAATAAAGGCGCTGAATCAACGAGTTAACAACTTTAACCATTCATTTGGTTTATATTATCAAGAGTTAAACATTTTTGGTGTTGGTCTTGGTCACTGTAGCAAAATTCAAATTTTCTGTACTAACGCTCACGAGATTGCTGAGCATTTGGAAGAGTGTAATATCCTTCGGTAGATGCTTGACTAGAAACGAGGACTATTCTTCATTTAAGATTTATGTGAAACCAGATGAGGAAATGAAGGTTCTGGATGGGTCTCTTTACTGCTAGCCTAAAATACTTACCTGTATTTTATATGCTTTACAATTATTTTGGAAATGCTACCCGTCCCAAACATGAAATTCTACTCTCTAGGTCCTTGCAATGGCGCTCCACTGGGGCCCATGACTGCCGCTAGGCGGCGCCCATTCCCGCTCCACCTCACAGTTTGTTTTGGAACGCGACTGGTGACAGTCGCATTGTCTACAATTCTTAAACATGGATTCATCCAAACAACCCAAAAAACGATCGTCCTGCCCAGGAAAGAGTGGTAAACGATGTGGGAGGCAGCTTAACACGAAAGATCCGCATCTTTTGTGCAGAAGGTCTAGATTCTGTGACTTTGTTGTGTGCAAATGTGCCGAGGCCTGTTCCACGTTGGACGCTAAAATCGTGAAAGCCATCTTTGGCTACCTGGGCGGACTCGGATCGACGTGAATTTTTGAGAAAAAAGGCGAGGGAGAAGGCCTTACTCGAGGGAAATTCGTCCGGGACCCTGGATCTCGATATTCTAATGGAATCTGGGGACGAATCGGTGTATTCTGTGGACCAATTACCGATCGGTGCGGACGCTTCCTTTGTTCCTCCCGTGTCCGGCGGACCTGGCTAGCATCGTGGCGGCAGTTGTGACGGCCGATATGGAGAAGCGGGACGCAGCAAAACGGGCGGATAAGATTGCGAAAGAGAAGAAGAGGGCCCTCGTAACCACGCAAGGCATTTTGAGGCAGGTCGAGGACTATTTTGGCACCAAGGAAGCACCGAGAATTCCAGTGGCGTTGGTGCCGAGGGGAGCGGCCCGGACAGCGGCGGACACCGACGGACAGGCATCGCTCACTCCCCCGGGATCCCCGAGCGGCCGCAGCTGCAGGTTAGTCAATTGTGCCGATGTCGATGATCAATCACCTAAACGTAGACGCATTTGTGTAGTGGAAAATGTGAGCGGGGATACGGAGTCGCAGGGCTTGCCCCTGCGGGCTTCTGTCCCATCGCTGTCGGGACTGTCCCGGGCGCAGACCAGGATGGAATCGACTTCGGACACAAATGGAAACGAGCAGTCCGCCCTACCGGGATC